>JAJLVG010000032.1:12950-36668 GCA_030564585.1 Martiniozyma abietophila
AGTTGTCAGCTTCTTTATGATTTTCTCACAAGGAACAAATTTCATCCAGTTGTTATGCATGGTAAAAAATCACAATTTGAAAGAGAGGAAGCAATAAGTAATATGAAATCAGGAAAAAATGATATTTTAATTGCAACAGATGTTGCAGGTAGAGGTATCGACATTCCAAACGTTTCATTAGTCATCAATTATCAAATGCCAAATAATATAGAGGAATATACGCATAGAATTGGTAGAACTGGTAGAGCAGGGAACGAGGGTACTGCAATTACATTTTGGAATCCTGTTACTGATGCAGATGTCTTACATGATTTAAAAATAATGATTGCTAATAGTCCCTTGAGTGATTTACCAGAAGATTTGAAAAAGGAAGACAGTACTCAAAACAAAGTAATGAAGAACATCGATACGTAATCCCATTAAATTGTTTAGCTTTTTGTAAAAGAATGTATGTAATTTTAATATAACTGTCAAAAAACTCCAGGACATATATTGCAAACCATCTAAAGTGCATAATAAATCGAGTAAACTCAGTTGAATGAGTAAACAAAAGGCCAAAAATGTTACAAGCTGTGTTTTTAATTTATCAATGAAAACACAAAACGAAAATCAAATAAATCAAAGCTTTATAAAAATAAACAATCAAAGATACATTTAATGTGCGCTATTAAACAAGTTGACTATTGTCAACTTTATATCCTTTTTTTTCAACAATGTTCCATTTGGAGACATCAAAAATGTTGTAATCACCACTAGACGATCCTTCACTTTTACTCTGGTTTCCATTTTCAAGAAACCATATTTCCCCATTTTTACCCTCTAACCATCCTTTTTGTTTAATTAACTTTTTGGCTGTATTCCTTTCCTCAGTTGACATACCATAATAATAACCAAAGAATAACTCGGTTAAATCTAAGTTAGCAGCAGCTGTTAAAATATCAGTTTCACGGGCAACTTTACTCCAAACTTGATTTAGATGCATTGCCTGTATACCAGGAGGATAAATACCTGTCGGCGTGAATTGATATGATGAAAATGGAGAATATGAACTATTGACATCATCATGAGCATGAGCCAATGACAAAATAAACGATTGAATACCAGATGGAAAAAATCTAAAGCTTGGTTCACTAGCTGCTTCGAGCTGAGTTGGTGTTTGTCCAATATATGTGAACAATGATTGCTTTTTCTGGTATGTAGACCCTAACAGTCGACTTGGATCTTTGAAAATATTTGCACTTTCCGTTGATTCTTGAGGCTGGTCTTGAGTTACATGTAATACTTGAGGTTGTGATTGAGGTTGTGATTGAGTTTGAGATTGTGGTAATGACAAACCATTTGAGGCAACAAAATTGGTGGAGTTACTTCCTTCATGAACAGCTGTTGAAGTAGGAACAGCAGGCAAAATATTTGATAATCCAGGTTCAGTCGATTGATTAACATGAAAATCATTTGATGATGTTTGTTGCCTCTTTAAAGAATCTAAAACATTTGCTGCATTCATAGCATTTGAATTAACAGGACTTTTAGAAGATTCTCTAATTTTGGAATTGACAGTAACAGCTGCTGACCATTTCATTTCTGTTGCAGGGTGAACTGGAACAGGAGCAGGTTTAAGTGTTGTAACAGTAGCATGATTTGAAGAAGAAGTACCGATTTGAAATGGATGTATCACAGGTTGATTTTGACTGGCTGAAATTGGAATTGAATTTGCCGAAGGGATTGGTGAAGGCGATATTGAACTACTTTTGGAACGAGGGGTAGCTATTTTGATCTCATCTTTCTTTTTGATTTGTTTATTTATTGAAGAAACAGTAGGAATACTTGATTCTCTTGGACCTGAAGAAGGAGCGGATGGAAGTAATGATGCATTAGCAAAATTATTTGGTGTACTGACAGCGGCAGTTGCACTCGGTATCGTGGTACCGGCAGCAGCAGCAGCAGCAGATATAGCAGCTATAGCAGCTACCGTTGCCTCAGTCGTAGCCTTTTGAACTTGTTCTATATTACTATCACCTTCTTCTAACAATTTGTCAGTATCAAGATCTAATTCGTCATAAATTGAATCATCATACATGAAATCAGGATTTTGATTTTCATCTATGTAATATTGAACATCATCTGAAATATCCATGAATTCATCAACAGGAAGAACTTCATTTTCAAGTAATCTCATAATTATTTCAAGCTTTTCAACATGCCACTGATGAGTTGAAAGTAATTCAACTAATTCACGTTTACGCTCTTCTGAACCAAAATCTTTTTTCTTTCCTTTCTTATTACCTGTTAATCTATCAATTTCATCTTCAAAATTTTCTGTTTGTAATTGTAAAGATTCTAATGCTTGTGTTACAAATTGAACTGCTTCATTATCAATTCTTGGTTTATCAAGATTTGCTAAACTTATATCTGAATAAGCTTTTAACTTAGATCCCTTTTCAACTTCTTTATATTTTTCCATTGCAATTTCTACGAGTCGACGATGTTCAAGTAATTGAGTTTTATCTTTTATTTCTGTTCCATTTTGCCAATTTTTAACTTGTTCTCTAAACCTTTGTAACTTTTTAATTTCCTTTTTTAAATCATTTTCAAGTTTATCCTTTTGTGATGAATTGGTTGCACTTTGATGACGATCATATATCCCATCAAATATTTCTAATCCTTCAACAATCTTTTTGAACACACGGTCCATTTCTCTAAATTATTAAAAAAATTTATTGTTAGTATAAGTAAAACAATTAAAGAAAAAAAAAAAATAATGAATATGAAATATTTATTGTTAAATCCACATACTGTTGCAACTTCCTTTGTCCCGCCATAGCTAAAGTACTTTTATAGCAAAGCTCTACTCTTTTTTTCTGTACCTTTTCAGTATTATTCAAATATTGAATTTTGAACCTTTTCTCACTTTAAGAAGCGCACAATAAAAATTTTTTTTTATTTATTTTTTTCTTAAATTTTTCAACATAAAAAAAAATACACTCAAAAGAAGAAAAAAAAAGCTCATTTTAACTACCTTTTACAAGGAAGGGAAAAAGGAACAACCTTTTCATAAAGTTATTAGTTTTAATTAATTTACGTTGAACAGAATCAATCGGGTTTATTAGAAGCTATTTATATATATTACACCAAAAAAGCTTTTATGGTTAGACTTTTAAAATGCTTCTCCAATCACGTGCTGCTTCAATAAATGACATTCATGGTCATCATCATCTCCATCAACAGGAATTTCATAAACAAAGAAATGACCTCTCAATGTAGCTACATAACATGATGAATCAACAATTGCAACAACATTTTCACAATCATATGGTAATCTAATGATAGCAAAATCTCGTTTTGGTTCAAGAATTTTATGAAATTGTGATGGTATCATATTCACAGATTGAGACCAAAGTTTAGTTCTTAAAGTTTTTGGTTTTCGTTCTTTTGATTGAAGAGATTGCGCAATTTCATAATCATCTGCTGAAATGAATTCATTATTGAGAAACAAATTGTTTTGTCGTTCAATTGAAACTGTTGAATGAACATTATTTAATTCATTATTAGTAATATCAATAGATTTTCCATTATTATTATTATTATTATTATTATTATATCGACCATCAATTGAAGAAATGGAATTTGATTGTCTTTCAATAGGTTTATTTAAATCAGATTCTAATTTGAATAAATGAACAGTACCTTTGTTTGAAGAACATGCAAGAATAGTATTATTTGCATTGAAAGATAATGATGAAATTTTAGCTGAATATGATCCACGTCTAAAATCTATTAGTTTCAACCCACTTGAAGTATCAAATACACGTATAATTGTACCTTTACTAGATGCAGTTGCTAATAACGATCCATCATCCGATAATGTTATTAATTGTAAAGGAGCCTTATGGCAAGATATTACTCTTAAAGGTTTCAATGATAAACTATCAAATAAAATTACTGATCCACTATTTTCATTTGAATCCTTCTGAAATGCTAATATTGAAGTATCATTCGGTGATAAAACAGCTATCAAACGATGGGATTTTAAAGGTGAAATTTCAATCGTATGTAACAGTTTCATACATGAAACATCATATATAAGTATTTGATCAACTAAACCAACAATTAATCTTTTCCTATTCATTTTAACTGATAATACAGTTGTTGGGAACGTAATTTCACAAATTGTTGTATTTTGTTTCGTATTTAAAATCTTTAATTTTCTGTCTGAACTTTCAGCTGTATCATTGTTACCTACTATCGCAACAAGAGATGTTGAAAATAACATTTGAATGATAGAACAACCTTTATAAATATTGTTTTCATCTTCATTTTGTATATGATGTTGAGAGGCAGATTGAGGATTTGAAGTATAACATCTACCAAAAGGATCACAATTATAAATAGAATATGTTTCATTTGATGCTACTGCCAAGCAAGAATAATCCTGATTGAATGATACAGTCAATAGTTGGGGCATTTGCGTGATTTGTATAAATGTACTGCTATCATTTTATACATGAGAAGATACGATTTTGTGAAAGAAAGAAACGCGAGTTACCATTTCAACATACAATATACTGAGAGAGTGTACTAATTGAACATAATACATGTTAGCGGTGATTAAAATGATCATTAAAAGCGATGATATATATAGCTAAACAAAGATGTCACCACGTCACGTAGATGATTTCGTGTTTAAAAGTAAATGCCTTGCGGATATCGGCCAGCTCAGCTTTGGATTTGCAACTTTAATACGTTTGAGTCTTTCAATACTATCTTTATTGATTCGAGAAATTGGTTCAATGTTCTCTATTGTTTCTTCAACTTTAAACTTTTCATCCTCTATATCACTGCTTTCAACATCTTTATCTTTATTTTGCTCATGTTCTGATACCTCCCTTTTTAACTTTTCTAATAATTTCTTTGCTGCTTCAATCTCTAAATCTTTTTCCTCTTCATGTTTCCTCTTTTTTGATGATCTATCAGGATCTTCCTTTGCCCATTTGACTGATATAATTATATTTCCTTCAAGTGTTAAACCATTTAATACTTCTCTTGCAAATTGAGCTTGACTCTCAAATTTAAATGTAACAAACCCACAATGTTTCTGTTTAATTACACGAACATGGTCTATATCACCACATTCACCAAATAATTTCCCAATCTTTTCTTCATCATCCATATTCACATACAACGTTCGATTCTTTTCCATTGATCCAACACCACCCATATCTTGTCTGTATTCATTAAATTTAGATCTACCAAAACAATCTATAGGTCCTTCATACTCCACATTTGGTACCTTATGTATAAAAGGACATTCACTACCATTCATACAACATCCTTTAGCAAAATATAAACAAATGAATCTTGAAGTTGCTCGAGTGTATCCACTATCATGAATAATGTCACAACGGGTTGTTCGTTTTTGTTTTTCTTTATACCAAAGATTAGTACGTTCTACTTGAACCTCTTGCTGCTGAACACGAGCTGGTTTATCCATTGTTTGCTTAATTTATGGGTTATACCTTTATCTTGATCTTTTTTTTTTTAAAGTTTTTACATGAAAAGAGAAGAAAAGCAAAGAAAAACTTCATCTTTTCCCTTTCACACACTTTATATCATACTAATATAAATATTCATACAATATAACCAGTAATCTTATTATCTGGCAAATAGTAAGAAAGGTTGTAATCATTCAATGCCAACAGATTCACCCACGTTTGCAAATCCCCTCTCTTTGAGGGTGGATTCTCAATATCTTTCAATAATGTCTGTAGCCCCAAGTGGTCGAGATGCTGTCCTTGCTGGTCGAAAAGGTCTCTTAGTTATTGACCTTGATGATCCATTTGCAAAACCAAGGTGGCTTCATCATGAAACTCAATGGGAGGTTGCAGATGTTCAATGGTCTCCCCATATTGAAAAGCCTGCATGGATTGTTTCAACATCAAATCAACAAGCAATGGTTTGGAATCTTACTAGGCCATCCCATGATGCAATAGATTATGTTCTTCATGGTCATACAAGGGCAATTACTGATATTAATTTTCATCCTCAAAATCCTGAAATGTTAGCTACATGTTCAGTTGATTCATTTGTTCTGTCATGGGATTTAAGATGTCCAAATCAACCTGTTAATCAATGGTCAGATTGGAGAGCTGCTGCATCACAAGTTAAATGGAATTATAAAGATCCAAATATCCTTGCTTCTTCTCATGATAATAAAATTCTTATTTGGGATGCAAGGAAAGGAGCAATACCATTATGTCGAATCGATGCTCATGATGCTAAAATAAATGGTCTTGATTGGTCAAAAGAAAATAAATATGAATTAATTTCTTGTTCAAATGATATGACTGTAAAATTCTGGTCTTATGATCAATCTCAATTAGATCCATTTTATACAATTAATACGGATTTCCCTGTTTCAAGAACTAGACATGTTCCATTAGGTGATCAACTTTGCGGTATAATGCCTTTAAGAGGTGGTTCAAATTCAATTTATATTGTTAATTATAAAAATAAGACAGGTCAATCAAATCTAAATCCATCATATATATTTAAAGGTCATACTGAACCAATTAAAGATTTTGTTTGGAGAATTAGACATTCATCAAATACATCAATTGATGATCGTGAATTTCAATTAATAACTTGGTCAAGTGATTGTGATTTACGTCTTTGGCCAATTACTCAAGATTTATATCCAAAATTTCATCATATTAGAAATAAACCATTAAAAAAACCTTTAACTGATTTTGAATATAAATCATATAGACCTGAACCACATATAAATGTTGAAAATAATATAATTATACGACATAAAAAGAAAATGTATCATGGTAATTCAACATTTAGTGGTGATTCATATAGAGTTGATAATCAATTTAATCATTTGAATTGGATTTCCGGTATTAAAATTGGTCAATCAGCATTTTTAAATAATAATAATGATCCAAATTCAATTGGATTTGGTGAAGATAATGATGACTCAAATCAACCTTTAAACCTCGGTGAAGAAGTTTCAATTGTTGGTCATAAATTTCCAAAGTTGAGATTTGAAAGAATTAGTGTTTCAACAGGTGTTTTAATTATATCACTTAATGGTCCATGGTCAAATGAAAATAAAGATGATTTAATATTTATTAGAATTGAAATTATATTTCCAAAGAATTATCCAAATAAATCATCAATTCCAAAATTTAAAATTGAAGAAACTCATGAATTAAATTCAGAAAAGAAAATGGAACTTTTAAAAGGTTTACAAGAAATAAGTTCAAAATATTGTTCATTAAAAAAAGTTTGTTTAGAACCTTGCTTAAGATTTTTATTAGGCGAACAAATAAGTTTAGATTTTGATGATGATCAACCAGAAAATGAAAATGATACTTTTACTTTTAAGAATAATAATAATAATAATAATAATAGTAATAATAATAATAATATTAATAATAATAATGATCATGAGAAAATGATTTTGAAAAGTTTGAATGAATCAGTGATTGATTCTGATGATAATAATAATTCTAATGATTCAGATACTGATACAGATGATGATGATGTTGATGTTGATTTAGATGTTGGTATTAATTCTACTACATTAGATGTTACAAATAGATTGAATACTAAACCAGCATTTGATTCAACACCCGTTCCAAAAGGTTGTGGAGCAATTTGGACAGCAAGTGGTCATTTAGTTTGCTTTTTCATTCCAAATGAAAAAAAGAAAGAACAATCACAAATTATTAAATTTGGTAAACAAGGATTTTCTTTAGTTAAATCATTAAAAAGGAAAAGATATGATAAAGGAATTGCAGTAACATTTAATACATCAAATATGAATGAAGATTTATCAAGTGATGATAATGATGAACATAAAAGTGTTGATGATTCAAATGATGAATCGAATGATGAATCGAATGATGATTCAGATGATAGTTTAAATAATGATTTAGATATACTTCAATATGATAGATTATATCGAACAAAAGTTCCTGATTTATTAAGATCTGGAACAAATTTGAATGATTCTCGTCGTCAATTTTCAAATAAAATTGGATCACAATCAAATCCAATTTCAGCACCAACAGATAAATCTTTAACAACATCATTTTCAAAAAAGTCATTAAAAAATATTGTTAAAATTTATGATTTTCAACATTTAATTCCTGCAAAGATGGAATTAGCAAATGAATATAGAATTTTAGGTGATGAACCACATAATTTAGCAATTCATAATGCAGAAATTGCAGAAAAGTATGGATATAGATTAATATCAGATTGTTGGAGAATATTATCTATTGTTTTATTAAAAGATGTTGAAGTTAATGAATCATTTTTAAATGAAAAAGGAATTAATTTATTAATTCATTCAGATGCATTAAAAAGGTTTGTAAAAATTTCAAATAATAAACAATTAATAAAAAATTATAGATTTTATTGGGGTTATCATCCATTTGGATGTATTTGGTTAGCAAAAGAAATGATGAATTATTTTAAAAAGATTGGAGATATTCAAATGTTAGCAATGTTATCATCAATAATGTTTGAAAATGAAACAACTACAATAAAAGTTATACCATCCCAAATTAATTTACCATTTATTCCAATTCCAAGTGATACAGAAGAATCTGTTAATATTAAATCAATTTTAACAACCAGAAATAGTATAATGACATTAAATTCTGATATTACAAATAATAAAAAGAGATCAGTTTCTCCATCATTTAGTAATAATAATAAAAGATTTGGATCTGTTTTAATGGATAAATATGATCGGGGTACATCAATAAGTACAATTTCATCATTAGACTATGATTCAAAAAGTTTTAAATCTAGTTCACCAGCTGGTGAACAATTAATAAATATGACAATGTTTTCATCAAAAAGAGGAATTAAATCAATGAAACCATTATCACAATTTCCACCAATTGGTATGATTGGAAGTGAAGGAACTTCATCACAAATTTTTCAACAACCATCATCATATTCAAGACAACAACAACAACAACAACAACAATATGGACCATCACCAATACCACCACCATTAATTAAATCGAATTTATCATCAACATCAATAAATATATTTAATCAAAGTTTTGGTAAATCATTAGATCATAATATTATAAAAAAATCCAATAATAATAATAATAATAATAACAACAACAAGTTAATTAACAAAGATTTTAATATAAATGTTAGTGTTGATATTAAAATGATGAATGTTGAAAATCTTGATTTATCAGAAACCAAATATGCAATTAATTTGGAAGGGTTATTAGATGAAGAAGAATTAAATGAATATAGATCAGAATATGCAAATATATTATTTTGTTGGGGATTACAAATTAATAGATTAAAAATACTTAAATTCAATCATAAACCAAGTTGTAGAACAAATTATTATAGAAAATTTGAATCTGATTATAAAGAACAATATGGAGAAATTGGATGGATAGAAAATTCTCAAACTAATATTGAAACGGGATTAGGAAAATGGAAATATTTTGAAGAGAAAAAGAAATGTCAATTATGTCAATTAGTTGTTAATAAAAGGTTAACAGTTTGTACGAAATGTAATCATATTATGCATGCAGATTGTGCAATGAATTGGTGGGAAGAAAATAAAATGATTGAATGTCCATCAGGATGTGATTGTCAATGTATGTCTCTATGATATAATTTAATATCAAAAGGTTTTGTAATACTATTTGTATGATTAACTTTGTATAAATGACTTTAAAAGGATAATGAGCAAACAGTGTTCGTATATATAGATAAGATTACATAATTGACCAATAAAAAAAAAGAGTAAGAGAGAAAGATTGTCGAGAAAGAGTGAAAAAAAAAAAAAAACTTGAAATCGAAAAATATCCGACGGGACGTTAAACAAGACTTGTTGTTAGTCAGTTTATATAAAACAATTTACTGTTTGATAAAGATAATAATAGAGTAATTATTTGATTAATAGAATACTATTAACACGTTAAAACTAAAATGGCAAGACTTACTAAACCAGGAACTAGATCAAAGAGATTAAATTTAGATTATTCTTACGGCAGTGAAATCAGTAATAAATCATTGAATGGAAGTGAAAATGGGAATGGAGAGAACATTAAAGAAGGGAAAGAAAAAGAAATCGAAGAAATAGAAGAAGAAGAAGGAACAGAAGAAGAAGAAGAAGAAGAAGAAGAAGAAGAGTTAGTTATAGGATCAAGAAAGGCAATGATTGAAAAGAAACGAAAGATTAAAGAAAAGAATGATCGTTTAATAGAGAAAAGACAAGAAGCAATTGTAAAACAAACATATTTTGGTTATTCAGATTTCGCATCTTCACCATCAGCAATTGGGGTTGAACCAGCTGAAGAATTTAAAACTGAACATTCATGGAATGTATTTATTGGTTATGTTTTAATTAGAATGGTTTCACCATTTTTACTTGTTGCCCATTGTGCTATAATTGGTATTTGTTTATGGTATATTTATGATTTGGATTTTTCGTCTGATAGTCCATTAGCTGCTCCATATATAATGCCAATTACAATGGGTTCAATGTGTATTCATTCGATATTAGTTCATTACGTGAACAAGACAGTGTTCAGTAAAAATTATTATCGTAAAAGAAATTTTAAACTTAATTTGTCATAACACGACACACCAATTGTTGTGTTGTGTTGTTGTTACTGTTGTTATTGTCATAACACGACACAAATTTATAAACAAAAATTTTATAAACAATGACGTAATAATAGATTTATGACGTCACAAAGGGGCTCTGTCCAAAAGCGGTAATTATTACAATAAAATAAAAATAATAAAAAATTAAATTAAATTAACAAACAAAAAAAAAGGCAGCCCAATCGGACTTTTGATCCGAGAAAAAAGACTCGAAAACCAGCTTTTAATTGAAGAATTGATGAAGATTTTTTTTTTTAATTTCGTTCCTTCCCTTTTCTTCTTTTAATCCCCACACAAAAACACACAAATAAATTTATCCAATAAATACACCATTCATTAATGTGTTCTGCTACTATCAATCAACCTCATTTAACAAATGGTGATTTACCTTCTGCTAGTTTAACAACTGCCCCAATTTATCAATCTTATTTAAATAATGATAATATTGATGATATGAAACCTCAAGCTAGAAATAAAAGGGTTTCTTCAATGTCACTTTCTGATCAATGGGCAGGATCATTACAAAATAGTATGACAAAACTTAATAATGATTCTGATGATTTACAATCAATTAATAAAGTAAATGGATTATTAAATTATTCCAAACCTATTAAATTAAAAAGAGATATAATTGATCATGAAAGAATTGCTTCTTATGCATTTGCATTTGATATTGATGGTGTTTTAGTTAGAGGACCTGAAACTATACCTTGTGCTGTTGAAGCAATTAAATATTTAAATGGTGAAAATCCTTATAATATTAAAGTTCCTTATATATTTGTTACAAATGGTGGAGGTAAAATGGAATCTGTTCGTGCAGAAGATTTATCAAATCGTTTAAAAACTGAAATTAATTGTGAACAAATTGTTCAAGGTCATACCCCAATGAAAGAACTTTCAAATCAATATAAAAATGTTTTAGTTGTTGGTGGAGTTGGTGAAGTTTGTCGTAAAATTGCTGAATCTTATGGTTATAAAAATGTTTTTACTCCTCTTGATATCATGAATTGGGATCCTTCTGTTACCCCTTATTATGATTTATCAAAAGAAGATATAACATTTTGTAAAAAAGATATTGATTTTTCAAAAATTCAAATTGATGCAATTTTAGTATTTGCTGATTCAAGAAATTGGGCAGCTGATCAACAAATTATTCTTGAATTATTAATGTCAAAAAATGGTTTCATGGGAACAATATCAAAAACTTTTGAAGATGGTCCACCAATTTATTTTGCTCATTCTGATTTTGTTTGGGCAACTAATTATAAATTAGTTAGATATGGTATGGGGGCTTTACAAGTTTCAATTGCTGCATTATTTAGAGAACATACAGGAAAAGAAATGAATGTTATTCGTTTTGGTAAACCTCAAAGAGGTACATTTAATTTTGCTGATAAAGTTTTAAAAGATTGGAGAAAAGATGTTTTAGAAGAACATGTTGAAGAATTAAATTCTAATACAATGACAACTAGCCTTTCTTCTTCAAATGATTTATTTTCAACTATTGATGAAAAAAATAATTTTAAAACAAATTCTGTTTTTGATGAATCTTCTGAATCTGATGATGATTCTGAGGAAATTGATGATGATGATGGTGGTTTAACATTTCAAAAGCTTTCACAATTGAAAATTTCAAAATTAAATGATGAATTACCATCAGTTTTAAGAACAGATCAATTACCACCACCTTCAACTGTTTATTTTGTTGGTGATACCCCTGAATCTGATATTAGATTTGCAAATTCTCATGATGAATCATGGTTTTCAATCCTTGTTAAAACTGGTGTTTATCAAGAAAATACTATTCCAAAATATAAACCAAAAAAAATTTGTGAAGATGTTTTAGAAGCTGTTAAATTTGCTGTTGAAAGGGAACATTCAAAAGAATTAGCAGAATGGAACAAAAATGCTTATTAATTTTTTAAAAAAATTATTACCTTTTTTTTATTTCCTATTCAAATTTAAGCTAACAAAAAAGAAACAGATTTGCATTTTCATATGCACTCAATTATATTCTATATTAAATGTACTATCTGCTTTATTGACTATTCTGGTTATTAGTTTTGTTTTTGTTTTGTTTTTGTTTATTTTACCGTTCCCAATTTCTATATTCCTTTCTTTATTCAATTTTCTAGTTCTTTTATATACCATTTATTACCCACTTTCTATACTTTCAAAATTCATTCGATATATGATTTTGAAATATCACATCGAAAAACCATTTCTTTTCTTTTTTTTACTTTTTTTCTATTAGAATAGGTTTTTATAAGAGCTAGATTATATACATTTTCAGTAAATTAATTGGTAATATACATATAATTTATTGTTTCCCCTCTTGTAAACTACTTTTACCAGCTTTTAATAATTCATCACAAAGTAATAAATTACTTGCAATTCCAGTTGCACCAGAAATTGCATTTCTTAAAACTCTATAAGAATCCCAAATACCATCAATTGTTGGATCTAATGGTTCACCACTATTTAAATCAATACCAACAATTTGACCTTCTTCAATTTCATCTTGTGCTTCACCAATTGCTTCTAATGTATCAAGACCAGCATTTTTACAAAGTGTTTTTGGAATTACTAAAAGTGCATCAGAAAATGCTTTAATTCCAGGTTTAAGTTTACCTTTATTAATTTCTTTATTTTCAATAATATGTTTTGAACATGAAAGAAAATATGCTCCTGCACCAGGAACTAAACTTCCATCTTTAATTGCATTTGAAACTGCTCTTAAACCATCTCTAACTGCATCTTTCGTTTGTTGAATAACATGATTATGTGCACCTTTAATTAAAATTGTACATGCCTTTGGATTATTATTTTCTGTAACATAAGTAAATTTTTCTTCACCCATTGTTGTTTCATAAACTAATCCTGAAAATCCTAAATCTTTTGGTGATAATTCATCAACAGAATTTTGTGCTTCACCACCACAAACTAATTGTAACCTTTCCATATTTCTTCTTTTTGCTCTTCTTAAAGCTAAAATACCATTTTTTGCAAGGATATCAAGTGACATTGGATCAATACCTTTCTGATTAATAATAACAAAACCTGAATTTTGATCAGTTCCACAAACTTCATTTTTTAAATCAACAATTTTTTTTAATTTTTCATCAATAAATTTTCTTTCACTTTGAATAAGCATTTCCCTTTGTTCAGCATTTGAATAATAAAAACTTGAATTAACTTCAGTCTTTTCATATTCTAATGAAACATTTAAAATTAAAACATGAGCATTTACAACTTTTTTTGGCATATCAGGATGTCTTGCACCATGATCTAAGACTAAACCTTTAATAAATTCTGTATCAGCAGATGTTTGATGCATCATTGCCATAATTTCAACCATATGTAAATCAATTTGTTTTGGATTTTTTGAATCTAAAACTTGCAAAACTGCATCTGTAACAATTGGGGTTAAAACTTCACTAACTTCAGAATTAACTTTAGTATTTAAACTTGACCTTGCAATTTGTAATAATAATTCTCTATTAATTTTTAATTTCCTTTCTCCTTCTTCATTTTCAATCCCACCTAAATCATTTCTTTTATCAATAACAAAATCATTTAAAAATTTCAAACTTTCTTCTCTAGCTTTTTCAAATCCATCAACAATAACCCTTGGATGAATACCTTCATTTAAAAATATTTCAGCTTGTCTAAGTAGTTCACCAACAAGAAGAACAACACTGGTTGTACCATCACCAGTTATTTCATCTTGTGCAGTAGCAGCTCTAGCAATCATGATAGCAGTTGGTGATTGAATTTGCATCTCTGTTAATAAAACTTTACCATCTTTTGTAATCTTAATACCACCTGAACCATCAACTAACATTTTTAATGTACCTTTTGGACCTAAATTTGATGCAAGGACATCTTGTAAACCAATAGCAGCATTAATGTTCACTTGAAGTGCCTGCTGTCTACGAATAGACTCGGCCTTTGGATTAAGTAGTTGAATAGCTGATGACATTGGTTCGTTATTAGCTGTTCAAGAGTTAAGTGGCAATTGTTTAAAAGATCAAATTTCTTCAACAAAACTTTTCGGCTTTTTTTCTCTTCAATTTTTTCTCACTTTAAAAAAAAATATGAATTTTCGATTTTTTTCTTGCTCATTTTCAAAATAAATTCAATAAAATAAAATAAATTCAATACAAATAAAAATAGAAAAGCTAAATAGATGAAGGATATATTAGGTTAATTCAATCAAAATCAAAAGAGTATCTACTAGAATTCGTCTCTCCATCTCTAATTTCTTTGACAACTTCCAGTTCTTTCCTTTCATTTTCAATATCATCAAGAACCTCTATCTCTTCAATTTTTATCTCATCAATTTCCTTATTTATATCTTTGCTAACAATAACATGATTATTAATTGTATTTTCAACAACATTAAAATCATCCTCAACTTCTTTGATCTCATCATTTTCAAAACTATTTGTGGTAATGATTTCTTCATTTATAACTTTTGGAGGTGTCTTTGTTAAAATTTCACGTTTATGAGCATCTTTTGCAATTTTGATAGTCCTAATTTTGATCTCACCAATAGAAGAATCATCTGAATTCAATGGGATACATAATCCTAAATTTCCAAATTCTTTAAAAGCAAAATTTGAATATTCAAATTCTCCAAATTGAACCAATTTATTATTATATAATGGTAAAAATGGTTTGCATGATTCAATTTCAAGCTTCTCTATTGGATCTGTTGGAATTGAATAAAATTCTTTACTGTTATATGCATCTTGTTCATCTTCATCTTTATCTTTATTTTTATCTTTAACTTTATTTTCCTCTTCCTCTTCATCATCATTCATTAATAAATTTTCTTTTGCAACAGTTATAGATATTGGATAAGTCAATAATTTTATACCACTTTGAATATGTCCAATTTCAGAATTTACAATTAATAGATCTCCTTCTTTACTAAAACAAACAAGAAAATTATCAATTTTTCTTCTTATAAAATTAAATCCAAGTAAATGATAATTTGAAAGACACCAAACACAACCATTTATATTATCATCATTTTTCTTTTCAAAATTTTCATTATAATTCTTTTGATATTCTTTCCTTTTTCTTTTCCTTTCTTTAATACTTTCATAATTTCTCCAAGTTATAAAAAATCCTCTTAAACTTCCTGAACCTTCAGTTCTAATCCATATTCTTTCATCATTTAAACCCCAATGAATATCACCAACAATCCCACTTGTTTTACCTCTAACCCATTTATCATGAAGAATTATTTTATTTGTAAATTGTGTATAGTCCCATAAAATGATATCATCACCACGAAGAGAAACAGTTATTAAATGCATATCATTTGGTGATAATGTTACATATGAACAACCATCAGGGACAGGAAATTGCAGTATAATCTTAACTGATTTTGAAGATAAATTATCATTTGACTTTAAAGATTTTAGTGAAGATAATGATATTAAAGTAACATAATCAGAGCTTGGATTAACAGAATTATACATTTTTAATAACATTTGTTTATAGTTTGTTCTATTTTGTGAAGATTTTAAATCTGATGGATTCATTTTAATATTATTATCATTATTATTATTATTATTATTATTATTAATATCATCATTACAATTATCTGAATGTTTTGTTGAATTTGAAGGGAACATACCTTTCATCTTATTTTGTGAAACTTCTGATAAAGCTAAAAATGTATCTAAAGCAGTTTTTGAAATATTACTAACAAGTTTTGTTATTAATCCTTTATCATCTGATAATTCAACAGGAGTTAATGATTGTTGATCAACCAATTTTTTAGATAGTGAAACATAAACTAACCAATTTTCTTTAAAATCAAAAATTGCTTTATTATTTTTAACTTTTGTTGTAAGTTCATAAATTAAATTATTATTATTTTGATCATAAATCAAGAGTTCTCCTGATTCATTATTTGCTAAAATGAACCAATCCTGTGAATGGATTGTATTGACACTAAAATTTATTGTTAAATGATCAATTGAATTATTATTTAATAGTTCAGATGATGATAATATTGATGAATTAGATAACCATCTTTCAATATGAGGGACATTTAAATTAATAAGAATTAAATTTTTGTTATCAATAAAAAAAAATTCAATTTTATCAAGAATAGAATCATAAAGAAGAACAACAAGTTTATAAAAGTTAATAGAACGTATAGCTAATATTGGAAATGCTTTAATTAAAATGAAATTATTAGGAATATTAATAATTCCAGTAAGATAAAGACGTTTTGAATCATCATGAAATGTAATTTCTTTATGATGTGGATACCAATCAAACACTTCAATACATTTTTGATCTTTATAAATTATAAATACTTCACCATTTGGTCCAAAACATTTAATATTATTTGATTTTAATCCATTTCCATCGTTTAATGTTTTGTTACAGGTATCAGTAGATGATGATGATGGCCCTAATTTTGCAAACATGTAATTGGCAGATGACTTCAATTGCCGATAAGAGAAATGACTCGTAGATGGTAAGTACTTACTCAATGGCCTTGTAGGCTCTAGTATAGGGAATGTTGGTGTTGTCATAATTGAGTAATTTATTCCTTTTTAATATGATAATAATAATAATAATTCCTCTTTCTTTATCTTTTCTTTCTCTTCCTCATTTTATTCCGTCGATAGAAAAAAAAAAGAATGAAGACAAATTAAAACTCTGTGAAAAAGGAAGCTGTAGCCAATGAACGGCTTGGAAGTGGACAGTCCACTACCCCTTGAAGGCCACTTGTACAGTTATGGACATAAGGATAAACAGAAAGAAACAGTAGGACATAAACGAAGTCTTGTAACGAGTTTTAATTTTGGTGATCCGTTACCTTTAGATTATGTTAATAAAAGTGTAAATACGAATACATATTTAGATTCATTAAAGGATTCACCACGAGTAAATACCCATGTTCAATCACTGTTACATCCGAGATCTTCAAGTGATTCTGCTGTACCTAACCAATCTCTTACTCATAATTCACATCATGAACGATCTGTTAGTTCTGAAAGTATTTCAAAGATAACAAAAAAGAGAATAGTATCAATTTCATTTGGAGATCCATTACCATTAGATTATATAATAAAACCAAAGGAGGTAACATTTGAAAATCAAAAGGAGGTAAAAAGAGATAATAATTCTGAAGATGAAAAGGAGAAATTAGCAAAGCAAGAATCAATACGACAGAAACTACGAAAGAAATTATTATCACAGATGAGTGATTATGAACAGAAAAGGCAAAGAGAGGTTTTCCAGAAAGAACAGGAAGATGAAAGAGAAGACGACGACGACGACAAAGAGAATATATTACAAGAACGAGGCACATCATCACATATTCATAACAAAGATTTAATAAGTAATGGTAAAGAGATATCAAATAATAGTAAGAAAACATTTGGAGCTAGGAATGATACTAGTTTTTACAATATCAACAATTCTAAGCTTCCTTTAATTGACCATGATGATAATGATAATGATAATGATAATGATGACGACAGCGTGGTTCACATGTCTTCAATTAAACCACTAGATATTGAGCTTGATTACAAAAAGTTAGCCCTTCAATCGCAAGATCCTGATATAAGAGCTCTGTTAGTTGAAAGACTTCAAACAGTAGAAAAGGAGTACCAGTTACTCCATGAGCTTCTTCGATTAGAATCTCGTCCTATTAATAACAACGATATTTTACGCCCATGCTTTGCTGCTCTTTTCACTTTCGTCATGTTATGCTGTACATCCTACCTACTAGCTGACTGAATGTCTCCTAATCTAATATAATTCACTCTATGTACACTACCTGTATAAAATCCTCTCCCATATAATATGTAAATTCACTGTGATGAAACAGATTTAATTATAAAAAAAGTAACTTTTTCTTATCTCGCGGGATTGTTTTGGTTTTAAAATATATTTTGTTTCTGTCCCAAATTAACTCTTTCTTTCTTTCTTTCTTTCTCTCTTTCTTCTTAACAACACAACAACAACTTATTAGTTACTCACTGGTTTCACCAGGTTATATAACTATTATTTAAACTACAATTTACTCAAATTTACAAATCACATTTTTTACACACACAATTCTATTCAACTTAATTTAAGCATCCAATTCACGTGTTTGTTTGCGCCACTTTAAAATTAGATAATAACAACAAAAAGCGATAACAATGAGATCACAATTTAAGGAAGATCACTCTGTTGGTATGTATAAATGATGATTAGAGACATGTAATTGATACTCAATTAAACAATTTTCTTTTCTTGTTTTACATTTTGAGTTGAGTTTCATATAATTCTCTCAGATAACAAAAAATATTAAATAATAATATACAATATAATACTAACAATCTTTACTTTCGTTTTAACAGAAAAGAGAAAAGCTGAAGCTTTACGTATTCGTTCAAAGTTTTCAGATCGTATCCCAGTCATTTGTGAACGTGTTGAAGATAGTGACATTCCTGATATTGATAAAAGAAAATACCTTGTCCCATCAGATTTAACAGTTGGTCAATTCGTTTATGTTATTAGAAGAAGAATACACTTACCAAGTGAAAAAGCAATTTTTATCTTTGTGAATGATATCTTACCTCCAACTGCTGCTTTAATGAGTACTATTTATGATCAATATAAAGATGAAGATGGGTTTTTATATGTGTTATATAGTGGTGAGAATACATTTGGTCAACTGGAATCTGTTGAAGAAATTCAAAATATTTAGGCAACATGATACCTTTCATTCTTTATTTTTATTTTTATATTTGTTTTTATATTTGTTTTTATATTTGTTTTTGTTTTATGTTCATTTAGGTGTTGTCAGTCTTACCGGTTAAGAGAACAAACTGAGAAATCAGTTTCAATTTTTAATTTTAATTTGATTTATTTGGTGTTTATTATTTGATAAAGTTATCATGATTTGGTCAGTTTAGTTATTTTTATTTTTATTTTTATTTTTTATTATTTTTAATTCTTTATATTTTTATATTATTATAATAATATTATTATACTTTAATCAGCAAGTGTTTATTATGTTCTTGTTCTTTATAATTGAAATTTATTATTTCAATTCGAAATGATATTAAAAATATTGAATTTTTCATTTCATATCTACTCTTTTATGATGATACATAGTTAATAAAAGTAGTACAAACATATATTTACAAGTAATTTTCATTTTATTAGAAAAATCAATTCATTACATTTTTATTATTTAAAAATTTAATTTTTCTTTTAAACAATCTTCAAAAACTTTTGGTTGAACTTTCCCCTGAGATTGTCTCATACATTGACCAATTAAAAAATTGATTTTCTTTTTTTTACCTTTATTTATAATTTCATCAACAATTTTTTCATTTTCTTTTAAAACATTTTCAATTGTTTGAATAATTTGATCATTATTAATTGGTTCAATTAATAAATTAAATTCTTTTGCTAAATCAATAATATTTTTTGATTGATCAGATTTATTATTAACAAGATGTAATAATAATAATTTTGCATTTGATTTTGTAATTTTAGAATTTTCTGTAATTTCAATTAAATCAATAAAACATTTTGATTTTAAAATATTTTTATTAAATTCTAATTCAGATTTTGTTAATGAACCTAATAATTCATGATTTAACCAATTTATAAGTTTTGATTTAAATTTATTTGAACATAAATCCCAACATTCATTAAAATAATTTAAAAGTTCATTATTATTAATTAATAATTTTGCATCTCTTAAATTTAAATTAAATGAATTTAAATCCATTAATTTATCTAATTGATCAGTTATTGTTAATGGCATTTCCTTTTGAATATTTAAAATTAATGAATTTGTATCAAGTTTTAATAAAGGTAATTCCATATCAGGAACATACCTATAATCAACAGATGATTCCTTTGATCTTAAATGATAAGTCTTTTTACCATCCCAACCCCTTGTTTCAATATCTTTAATTAAAAAATTTTCTTTTTTATTATTAATTATATTAAACTGTCTCTCAGATTCAAATCTAATTGCATTTAAAATTGAACTTATTGTTGGTAAATTTTTAATTTCAACCCTTGGATGATCTTTAACAGAAACGTTTACATCAACTCTAATTGAACCAGTTTCTAAATCACCTGAACAAATTTTAAGATCTTTAATAATTTTTGTATAATATTGTAAAAATGATCTAATTTCATCAATTGATGTAAAATCAGGTTCTGTAATCATTTCAACTAAAGGTATATTTGAACGATTAAAATCAATTAAACTTTGATTTGAATTTAATGATTTATAAATTGATCTACCAGTATCTTGTTCTAATTGAATTTGTTGAATTCTAATTGAAACATCCTTTTCAATTTTTAAATTATGACGTTTTAATAATTTCATATAACCAAAATTTGCAATTGGTTTAAAGTGTTGAGTTATTTGATATCCAAGTGGTTGATCACCATAAAAATAATGTTTCCTATCAAATGAAGAAATTTTATTAATTTTACAATTTAATGCAATTGCTAATTTTAATGCTTTATAAACACATTGAAAATTTAAATTTGGTTGAGTACCAGGTAATGAAACATCAAAAAATGATGATGTTGAATTTGGTTTAAAATTTAAGTATGATGTTGTATTTGGTGAAAATGAAAATAATTTTGATTGAGTTAAAAGTTGTGTATGTATTTCTAATCCAACTCTTAAACCTTTTACCATATTAATATAATATAATATAATGTAATATAATATAACTGATATTGTTCTATTCCTTTCTTTATATATTCGTTTGAGTGGGTATAACTTGTGTACTTGCTTACTTAATTTGTTAGTATAATTTTCATTAAAATTTCAGCTCACGTGACATGTATAATCTGTGCACCAACAATAATAACTTGAAAATAATTGTGTTGTGTTGTGTTGTGTTGTGTTGTGTTGTGTTGTGTTGTATTGGATGACGCCACACTTTGAGATAACAAATATTAAATAATTTAAATTTAATGTACTGAACCAATTATACTAGGCTAGCTTAAAAATGTGGTGGAGGGCCACAATTTCCCCACATCGTGGTTGAAAAGTTTAATAATCAAAACGATGCCATATATTGATGATGAGTAATATTAATTCAGCCCATTTAAATGAACGATGGATGCCATGCTTGAAAAATCTCTTCAATTCAACACGTTTGGTATAAATTATTATTAATAATCAAATATATAATGGCAAGTGCTACGGCTGTTAAAACTGTTAATAAACAATTACCAACTACTAATTTTCAAACTACTAATGATCTTCCGATTGATCAAATTATTGAAAATTTAATTAGATCTTCTGATAAGATTAGTATCACTAGAAATAGAAACGAAGGTGGTGCTGGTTCATCACCTGGTGGTGACCCAGTTGGATTGAAACTTTTAGCTGATTCAACAAGAAAGAGATTAGAAGATGATGGTGTTGATTTAAGTAGAGGTTATCCAGAAATTCCTGATAGATCTAAAATCCCAATATTTGTTGATCAAGCATTTGCTGTTAGAGATGAAGATGTTCCTTATATTGAAAGAGGTGCTAATGCAGATCCAGAAAAGAAAGCATTATTTGGAGCTGCTACAGAAGTGATTAACCTCACAGATAAAGTCGGTACAGAAATTGTTGGATTACAATTAGCAGAGTTGACAAATCAACAAAGAGATGAATTAGCATTATTGATTTCGGAAAGAGTTGTTGTGTTTTTCAGAGATCAAAAGTTACCACCAAGTAAACAATTAGAGCTTGGTAATTATTTCGGTAACGTTGAAAAGCATCCACAAGCTCAACAAGTTCCTGGACTTCCAGGAATCTCAGTTATTTGGAGTGATCTTTGGGTTAAAAAAGGATTGAATTTAAACTTTGAAAATTCTAACCTTGTTAATTGGGATGCTCAAAAATTTAGTACTTATACTACTCAAGAATGGCATAGTGATCTTGTCCATGAAAGACAACCAGCTGGTTTAACCCATTTACATTTAGATGCTATCCCAGATGTTGGAGGTGACACTTTATGGTCATCAGGTTATGCCGCTTATGATAAATTAAGTGATGAACTTAAAAAGTTTTTAGATGGTAAAGAGGCTGTTTATGTTTCTGCTCATAATTATATAAATAGAGATGATCCATTTGGAAATACGGTTAAAATTGAAAGAAGACACCCAATTGTCAGAACTCATCCTTCCACTGGTTGGAAATCTTTGTATGTCAACAGAGGTATGACTAAAAGAATTGTTGGAGTTTCACCAGTTGAATCAGATATCATTTTAAGTTATTTATATGATGTTTATGAAAAGAATGCCGATATTCAAGTCAGATTTAATTGGAAGAGTAAACCAGGATTTGGTACATCAGCTATTTGGGATAACAGAGTTTCTCAACATAGAAATGTGTTTGATCATGAAGGTAAACAAAAGAGACATGGTACAAGAGTTACATCGTTAGCTGAGAAGCCATATTTTGATCCTAACTCAAAATCTCAAAGACAAGCATTGAACTTACCAATCCATCAATGGGATTAGGTGAGGCTAAATTGTTAAATATTGATTTTTGTACTAACGTTATCTTTTTATAACTCTATTTATTATCAAATAAAATTGTAAGATATCAGATATTCTTTTGGATTTAGTTGTTACTACTACTTTTGAATAGTTTATACTTGAATCTACATGTAGAAATTAATCAGTTTGAATGGATACCTATATTACTTCGGTTGATACCCAATTAGATTAAACGATATCGAGAAAGGTGATGAGTAGTTCAGCAAGAATATTTTATTATTATTGGAATATGGTGAACTACGATTAAAATCTCATATTTTATATGCTATTATATTGAAGGTTCAGGATTATTGACAATACCCCCTTGTAGGACTTCTAATTAGTAGTTTTATCAATTGTTAGCAATTTTTTTTTCTTTAAAAAGTAGGAAAACTTGTGATGATAAGCCAAACTTTTTTAGTAGCCACAGTTGTCAAATCTTCCGCTGTGGTACCGATGTTCAAAATCAAATGAAACATTTATGTGTGTATAAAAGGTTATCTTAAGTAC
>JAJLVG010000033.1:10786-24859 GCA_030564585.1 Martiniozyma abietophila
ATTATCAAAATTTTTAATTGAAGATGGATATTCAAATTCATTATTAAATTTTGAACATTCATTAATTTCTATTAAACCATCAATTTTAATTCCTTTTGATTTACATAAAATTTTTAAATATTTATCCTTTAAAATTAAATTATCAACTAATTCTTTTAATTTATTTATATCATTTGATAAATTTTTTATAATATTTGATCTTTTAACAGGTATAATAATTTCTAATTCACAATTTATACCACGTTTTAAACATGAAGAACAAGGATTTGGAGCTGTATCAATATAATTACATTTTGTTTTATGTTTTCTACATCTTGCACAAGATTTTAAATGTTTTGGCTTTTGATTTAATTTTGAATCTAATAATAGTGAAGAAGTTTTAGATAAATGATTTAAATTTGATAATTCTAAATATTCATTAGGTGAAGAAGATGATGAATTAGAATCTGAATGTTGTTGTCTCTTTATACAACGATCTACTTCTTTTAAATCTAAATTATGTTTTGACATTGTTTCATGGTATATCAATAAAAATTCCTTTTCTCTCTTATACTTTTAATTGTTAACTGTTGTATAAATCAAACGTCGGTGATTGGAGCGGAGCCACTTATTTTTATACTATTTTTGCTTTTTTAATTTGTTGCGGCCCTTTTTTTTTTAGTTTTTTTATTTTTGCTCTCCTTGTGAAAGCAGCGCGGTGATTTGATTTGATTTAATAAATTTAACGGGAATTTAAAATTTTTTTTATTCTATTTAATTAAATGGATTGACGGAGTAAATTAACTGCCGGGCTCCGGGTTCCGGTATTTGTTTTAAAATTGTACCGGACTCCGCTTTTACACAATTATATTAGTGGATGGTGTACAGATAATTCAAATCAATCGGTTTCCGATGTAACGTAAATTTAATACAATTAAATACAATTAATACAACCTATTATAGTGTGTTGTATTATCTAATGTTAACATCTCTTATTAAGTTATTACTTTATGTAACATTAAATCGATTTAAATTTTATCAAGAATAGTAAATTGATTATGGTTGCTATTAACAATTTAAAAATTCTTTTATGACAGCATGGGCAGCCATACCATTTCTTGTTATCTTTTTTTCAACAATTAATATTAAAAAAGGACTTAAAAAAGGACTTAAAAAAGAACTCAAATTAATATTTATAAATTAAAACAAAAAATTTAAAGGAGTTGCTCATTATTTTTAAATATATATTTCATCACATTTAGTAATATGGGGTGAAAATTTAATTGTATACAAAATATGTAATTATATTGTTACTTTATTCATATAAGTTCATGATTAATAATTTGGTTTTCAATAGAGTTAAAATTTACATTGAAATTGAATTGAACAAATTAAATTAAAGCAATTGCTAATCACCGAAGATTATTTTGAATTGAATAAATCCATCCGGATAGGAATTCAAATTTCAATTCATATTGTAAATTTTGAGGGATTTTTTTTTCTTTTCTTTTCTTTGTTTTCTTCCTTGTTTTGAATTACGTAATTTATTACTCTTTTTCTGATCGGTTACGTAATTAAGGCTAAATTAAAATTGCTTATTATTTTTAACTTATTGGGATGAAAAAGTAGTTATTTTGTATTTAATGGTTATACGTATTTCAATATAATGATTTAATACAACTTATAAAGTACTTAAATACATTCAATATATTAACAAAATTGCACAAATTGTTCGCGTGAACAAATTAAATTTTTATATGTCTCTTTCATTCAATTGTTTTACTGATATTTTCATTTATTAATCTTTAATCATTAATATATATATATCAATTAATTAATTAGTAAAAGAGAGAAATTATGCTTGATTGGAAAAATGATCAAATACTTTTATGGTTAAAAAATTCAAATTATTCTGATGAAATTTTAGAAATTTTTAGAATTCATAATTTAACAGGAATAACATTACCAATGTTAAATTCAATTGAATTAAAAGAAATGGGAATTGAAAATTTAAAATTAAGGTTAAATATTTTAAATGATATAAATTTATTATTAATTGAAAAAAATTTAAAATTTAATAATAATACTACTAATAATATTAATAATAATGATTTTCAATCAATTATAATTTCAACAAGTTTAATTAAATTTATTTCAAAATCAATTGCTTCAGAATCAACTTTAAATCAAGAAAATAAATTAATTTTAAATCAATTTAATAAATTAAAAGAAGAAATTTTACCATTTTTAAAAGATTTTAAAGATGAAAAGCCTTTACCATCACCATCAATTAACACAAATGTTCATTTAAATTTAAATTCAATTAAATCAAAATCATTTAATAATCATTAACAACAATAAAAAAATTTAATAATGAATCAAGAAATTCAATTTTAAATGATTCTAATAATGTATCAATACCTTCAAATGATACATTAAAACAACTTCGTGCAAATACTGAAGATCCTTGTTATAAAATTTTACAATCTGCAATGAAAAGTCATAAATTAAATAAAACTGATTGGAAAAATTATGTTTTAGTAATTTGTTATGGTGGTGATAAAGAAAGAGTTTTAAATTATGATGAAAAACCTGTTATTGTATTTAAAGAATTAAATGAACTTGGTTTAAATCCTTCAATGATGTTACGTCAAATTGAAGAAGGTGATCAATTAGATTATGAACCTTTTGAAGATACACCTGGTGGTAGATTATAAAACTTTGATTTTCTTTATCTATTTCAACAACCCATTTTCTTTATTTTTACGATACCCCCCCACACTAAATGATCAAAATAATCACAAAAGAAATTTTACATTAAATACTTATTATACATATCATCAAATTAACAAAACTTTTTATAATAATTTAAAAAAAAACAAAAAAAATTTGGATATACATACACTTAATAGGTAAAGTAGAACGAAATTTCAATATGGCCTAAATTTCCTTTTTTCTCTCATTTGTTTAACCCTTTGTTGATCTTCCTTAAATTTTAATAATAAATGATTCATTTCATTCTTTTTCTTTTCTCTTATTTGAAATCTATAAAAATCTTGCTTTTCCTTATTTTTTATCTTTTTCATAAAATTTTCATCCTTTTCTAAATCTGAAAGCTTTTTAACTGATCCTAAAACTGAATTTTTAGTCTTTTTATGTGAACTTACAACTAATGTAAATCCATCTTCATCAATTAATTCACGCATATTATTAACAGATTTTTCTGCTTCAAGTTCTAATTGTTGAAATTCAACTAAATCATGAGAAACTTTTAATTCTATTTCATCAGGATTTAAAATATGATTTAAACCATTAAATTTATTTAATCCAATTTCATTTTTATCAATTGACCAAATTAAATTTTTTTTTAATCTTTTTAAATTTGTTAAAATTAAATTTAAACTATCTTTATCAAGAAATTTAATTATACCACATCCAATAGGAATTTTTTCTTCATCAGATAATTCAATACCAAATTCTTTACTTGATAATTTACTTAAATTTATAAATAAATCCCATTGTTTACCATTTGATAAATCATATATTTCTCTTTTTATAAATGATTCAATATGAGCTCCTGATTCTATTTGATTAAATAATTTTTTAATATTTTTTAATGTTGAAACTGGTGGTAAATTAACAATAAATAATGATGTTGTTTCATCATTTGTTGTCTCTTTTGTACTATGAGATTTTAAATAAATATAATGAATACTTGGTGGTAAATTTGCAACTGCTGGTAATTCAATAGGAATAACAGTAAACCCTCTTATTTGTTGAACCATTCTTTTATATTATATTGATCGTTGATACTATTTAATAGAACAACTTAGTAATAGTTTTCTCTTTTCTTTCGTCTTTTGTTAATTCATTTTTTTCTCTCCCGAAATTTTTTTGTGCATTTTCCTTTTTCTTTTTCTCTTTTTTTTTTCCTCTTTTACAACAAAAATTTTTTCGCAAGAAAATATCGTGATGGTTTTTCTCTCTTTGTTTAACTTAAAAAGATAGAAAATATTTCAAGATTTTCATAGAAATAAAATAGAAAAACATGGCTTCTGTTGCTACTATTGAAAATCAAAGAATTTGTTCATCACCTTCATGTGGTAGAGAAACAACATCAAATTTAAAATGTCCAATTTGTTTAAAAAATGGTATTGAATCATATTTTTGTAATTCAACATGTTTTAAATCAACATTTTCAAAACATAAAGCAATTCATCCAATTGAAGGTAAAGAAACTTATGATCCATTCCCAAATTTCAATTATACAGGTGATTTACGTCCATTTTATCCTTTATCACCAAAGAGAAATGTTCCAAATAATATTCAAAAGCCTGATTATAATAAAGATGGTGTCCCAGTTTCAGAAATGAGAAATAATAGATCACAAAATATTAAAGTACTTTCATCAGAAGAAATTGAAAAGATGAGAGATGTTTGTCGTCTTGGTAGAGAAGTTTTAGATGCAGCTGCATTAATTGTTAAACCTGGTATTACAACTGATGAAATTGATAAAGTTGTTCATGAAGAAAGTATTAAACGTGGTGGTTACCCATCTCCATTAAATTATTTTACTTATCCAAAATCTGTTTGTACTTCAATTAATGAAGTTATTTGTCATGGTATTCCTGATAAGAGACCATTAAAAGATGGTGATATTATTAATATTGATGTTTCACTTTATAAAAATGGTTTTCATGCAGATTTAAATGAAACTTATTATGTTGGTGAAAAAGCAAAATCAAATCCAGATTTAATTCGTCTTGTTGAAACAACAAGAGAATCACTTAATAAATGTATTGAAATGATTAAACCTGGTGTTCCATTCCGTGAATTTGGAAATATAATTGAAAAAATTGCAAATGAAAATGATTTATCAGTTGTTAGATCATTTTGTGGTCATGGTGTTAATAATTTATTTCATTGTGCACCAGATATTCCACATTATGCTAATAATAAATCTGTTGGTACATGTAAACCAGGTGTTTGTTTTACTATTGAACCAATGTTAAATTTAGGTACATGGAAAGATAAATCATGGTTAGATGAATGGACAGCAACAACTGCTGATGGTAAACCAAGTGCTCAATTTGAACATACTTTATTAGTTACTGAAGATGGTGTTGAAGTTTTAACTGCTAGAAGATCAGATTCTCCTGGTGGACCAATTGCTAGAATATAAAGGGAACAAACAAGATAAAAGAAAAAGGTGAAACCCTTTTCATCCTGTCATGTATGTATGTAAACTAAATAATAAAATTTATTTAAACTCAAAAGAAAGGTACTTGCAAAAAATTATACATAATATTTCAACACGACTGCAAATTAGTCTATACATTATATTATACATTATATATTAATACAAAACTGTTAGTTTCATCTTTTTCTTACATTTTTAATTTCTTATATAACAATAAAGCAATTAGAAGAAAAGAAAACTGACGCGTTAAAATTATAAGAAAACAAAAAAAAGAGAAGAGAGAGAGACAAACAATAAATACTTAAGAAGATCAAAAGAAGTAATGAGTTCATCATCAATGAACGATCTTGAAAATATGAATCCATATGAGGAACTTGGTGTTACAAATAAAACACCTTTAAATGAAATTAAAAAATCATATCATAAATCATGTTTAAAATTCCATCCTGATAAAAATGAAGGATTTCGTGAACAATTTGAAAGAGCACAAGTTGCATGGATGGTAATAAAAGATCCAAAAAGAAGAAAGATTTATGATTCAACAGGACAAATTCGTGCATGGGGTTCTGTTGATGTTGATGATGTTGAATGGTTGAATCATTTTAAAAATGAATTTAATGAAATTTCAAAAGAATTAATTGAAGAAGATAAAAAAAAATATCAAGGTAGTGAAGAAGAAAAAGAAGATATATTTGAATCATGGAAAAAGTTTAAAGGTAATGTTGAACCATTGTTTGAAAATATAATTCATTTAGAATTTAATAAAAAGGAAGAAAAGAGAATTGTTAAATTAATTGAAAATGATTTTATTAATAGAATTAATGATGATGATAATAAAAAAAATAAACCAGATATTAGTCAATGGTATAATTATTTGAAGAATCGATCGAAAATTATTGAAAAAATGACAAAGAAAGCAAAAAAGGAGGCAAAAATGGCAAAAGAAGTTTCTAAAGAAAATGATTTATCAGATTTGAAAGCATTAATTTCTAAAAATTCACAGAAACATTTTTCAAAATTTGCAGATATTGCTAATCGATATGAAGAGTTAGCTGTAAGTAATGGTGAAGATGTAAATGTAGAAGATGGTGATACTGATGAAAGCAAAGAAGAAGAAGATGATGATGATGATGATGACGAAGAGGAAAGTAACAATGAATATTCAGAAGCAGAAGAAGACTCAGATGGAGTGGAAAGTGATACACGGGAAGAAGAAGAAGAAGAAGAAGAAGTTAAACCACCTAATAAAAAGAGAAGAACAAGATGATTGAAATCAATATGTACAATGAATTTATATTTATTTAATGAAACTCTCTTATAAATGAGCCATCGCGTTTTGATTTAAACATTTCGAATTTAATTCTCTTTGGAAAAATGGCATTTAAGTCAAAAGAAGGTAGGAGGTTTATACAAGTTTGAATATAATGTCATGCAATCAAGAACATGAACATGGTCACGGTCATGGCCATGATGATGGTCCTGAAATTCCTACAAATGTATCACAATCTCTCAATAGCCATATCAATACAGCACGTCTCAATGCTTTAAATATGGCAAACCCAAGGGATGATCTACCATTATTATTTAAAAGTGCTTCAGAATTGAACAGTATAAGTCCTATTATTCGTTCAGATCTTGATTGTCAACTTATAATTCATATACCTTTTGATGCTCCAGTGAAAATTTATTCAGTTGTTTTAAGAACAGATGTTCGTGCAAATCATTGTCCTCGTCACATATCATTTTATAAAAATACAATAGATTTAGATTTTGATTCTGTTATAAATGCTATTCCAACTCATAAAGTTGAACACCCTGAAAGAGGTTTAGATGGTTCAACATTTGAAGAAGAATCTTTATCTATTGAAATGGCTAATACCTTTACTGAACATCATTTACCTCGTAGATTATTTAGTGGTATTGAAGGTCTAACTTTATTTATAAAAGATTCATGGGGTGGTGGTGAAGCTGAAGATGAACCTGTTTGGATTTATTCATTAGAAATCCGTGGAGAATGGAGTGGACTTCGACGGGAAGCGGTGACAACAATTTACGAAAGTGCTGCTCGTCTAGAAGACCATCAAATAGAGAATCGAATGACAAATACAGAACAGTCTACTCTAGGTATGTGAACTACTATACTATACCATACTACATATATACAATTTAATGATCCTCTCTATTATTTAATGAATGTCAAAAATTCCTCGCTGGAGGCAAATTATATATCTGTTTTTTTAACTTACAAAAAATACACACTTTCAGTCATTTTTATCGTTTATAAAGTAACAATTTTAGTCCATTTTTTATTTATATTTTAAGGGTTATAAACCTTCTCCCTTTCGTAAAGTTAATGAACCGTTTTCCAATGACACCTGAAGCTATAACGGGCATGTTTACAACAGAAGAACAAGATAAAATGGTTCATCTGAATGACCCACCAACAAGCAGAAAGCGTTCAAATTCACAATGTTCTTTCATTTCTGACTCAACAATATCAAAATCAACAAATAAGAAATTAAAAGAATCTATTACTTCACCTGATTCTTTCACAGAATTTATATTAGCTTCATCAGATCTTTCACTACCATCTCCAAGTGCTTCACCTACTCAAAATGCAATTGATTTAGAAACTGGGATTGAATTAATCAATCAAAAACCTTCTTTTAAAACTGCTTCAAAATATATAAATTCAATACAAAAAGGATCTATTGAAGTTAATGCTTTACTATATAAATTATTATCAAAAATTGATTCAAAAATTTTATCAAGTGTTCATAAAGTAATTGGAGAATCATTAAAAAAGGATATTATTAGTTCTTTACCACCAGAATTATCTTATAAAATATTTACTCATTTTGATTTTAAAACCCTTTTAATATGTTCTGAAGTGTGTAAACAATGGTTTCATTTAACTCAATTTTCTCTTGACCTTTGGCATGATTTATTAATTAGAGATAATATGGTTAAAGATGAGATAGAATTATTAGAAGAAATGAAATGGGTTACAAATTTAAAGCCTAAATTATCAAAACCTGAAATATTAAAACTTATGTATAAAAGAAGGATGGATATTAAAACTCATTGGATGGATCCTGATTTTATACCAGAAATAAAATTATTAGATGCAGAAGATTTAGGTGTTATTACTTGCCTTCAATTTGATAATGATAAAATCGTTGCAGGATCAGATCAAAGTAATGTTGTTATCTTTGATACTGAAACAGGATTAAGAAGAACTATTTTAAATGGTCATACAGGTGGAGTTTGGGCAATGAAATATTATAATAATACATTAGCATCAGGTTCAACTGATAGAACAGTTAGAATATGGAATATGGCTCAAGGTAAATGTACCCATATTTTTAGAGGTCATATATCAACTGTTAGATGTTTAGAAATTATTGAACCTGTTCAATGTGGTACTGATGATTTAGGTAAACCAATATATTTTCCTAAAACTCCTTTATTAGTAACAGGTTCAAGAGATACTATAGTAACAGTTTGGAAATTACCAATGACAAATCCTGATGATACTTTACCTGATGAACCAATAGATTTAGATGAAATGAATAATCCATTTCTTATAAAAAAATTAGAAGGACATCAAAATTCAGTTCGTGCATTATCTGGATATGGTGATACAATTGTTAGTGGTAGTTATGATCATAAAGCAATTGTTTGGGATTTAAGAACACTTACAAAAAAATTCGAATTAATTGGTCATACAGATCGAATTTATACAACTGTTTATGATTGGAGACGAAATCAGGCATATACAGGATCAGTTGATAATACTGTTCGTATTTGGGATTTAACTAATGGTCATTGTAAAGCTTTATTAGAAGGTCATCAAATTCTTGTTGGATTAATCACAGCTTCAAAAAATGTTTTAGTTTCTGCTGCCGCTGATTCAACTGTTAGAATGTGGGATCCAATAACAGGTGCATCTTCTCATGTATTAAGGGATCATGAAAGTGCAATAACATGTGTTGAAAATGATGATGAAAGAATTATAAGTGGAAGTCAAGGATCTTTAATTCTTTGGGATACAAAAACAGGTAAAAAAATAAGAGATCTTGGTGAAGATATAACAGGTGCTGTTTGGCAAGTCAAATTTGATTATAGACGATGTGTTGTTGCTGTTCAATGTGATTCTGATACTAAAATTCAAGTCATAGATTTTGCTCCTTCAAATCAAGATAAATGGCTCATAAATGAAAATGATGATTAAAAGATTTGAAAATTATTTCACTATTTTAAATGTTGTATCTTTAATCAACTCCTGTATGATCAATTAAGTTATACTTTGATTTAGTTTTTTTATACTTTAATTTGACAACCACATATCTTTTTACATAACCATCACAATTAAGGTTTTGAATTCGCATGTTTAATTCCTTTTACTTATTAAATGTTATCATATACTTTCTAATTTCATGCTTAATTATATAAAAAGCACAAAAAACTCATTTATAATCAAATTGAAACCATAAGATCAAAGCAAATAACTTTCATTCATGATGTTAGCTACGTATACTCTTTAAGTTAAACACATTTTAAGTGCAATCAATAAAAACGTATTATTCCCTTTTTCACAATTCTGTTATTATTGCAAAGCAAGAAAATAAGAAAATCTTTGAAAAATATTTTTTTTTGAAAAAAAAAAAAAAAAAGAGTTTGATCTTTTCCTTTCTCTACACCCAAACTAAACGTCAAATAACAAAAGATAGGTTTTGAATATGGCCAAGCCAAAATCTAAACTAGGTGTTTTACAAAAAGACCTTGATAATAAAGTTTATAATCATATTTTGGCATTACTTGATGAAAAGACAGATTCTTTACAATCAATTAATCAATTTGAAACAATAAATAATGAAAATGAAAATGACAATGAAGATAATAATATCAACGATGACAACGAAAACAACTACAACAACAGCAGCAGCCGTAAAAGTAATAATGAAGAAGAAGTAAAACCTTTTTTTACTATGGCACTTGCTCGTGATCTAAATTTTGATGAAATCTTACAATATATCAAACTGAAAGATAGGTCCTTGACTAGAATGAAATATGAAATTCTTAGTCAAAGTGTTGATAGAGCATGGACAGATATAAAAATAGAAGAAGAAGAAGAAATTTCAAGTTTAGGTCCTGAGGCACTAGCTAAACTTAATAATAGGAATATTGATGATGATGGTGAAGAAGAAAATGGTGATGCAGAATTAATGGAAGTTAAAAATCTTAATTTAGCCAATAAAAGTATTATTAATTTATGGAATCAAAATCAACCTGAAGAAAGTAAAACAAGTTCAACAAATGTTGATAACGATTTAAATAATATTCAATCCTCATCGAAAAAGAGGAAAGTTAAAGATTCTTCAAAGATTAATAAACGTGTAAAAACTGATCGATCACCACCAGATCTTTCTTTAAAATCATTAGGTGGTTTAGATGATGTTATTAGTGAATTAATGGAAGTTGTTGGCATGCCTGTTTTACATCCTGAAATTTATCTTTCTACAGGTATTCAACCACCAAGAGGTGTTCTTTTATTTGGCCCGCCTGGTTGTGGTAAAACCACAATTGCAAATGCACTTGCAGGTGACTTGAAAGTTCCATTTATTAATATTAGTGCACCAAGCGTTGTTAGTGGTATGTCTGGTGAAAGTGAAAAGAAAGTCAGAGAAATCTTTGATGAAGCAAAAAGTTTAGCTCCTTGTTTAATTTTTATTGATGAGATTGATGCAATTACACCAAAAAGAGATGGTGGTGCTCAAAGAGAAATGGAAAGAAGAATTGTTGCTCAATTATTAACATGTATGGATGAACTTGCATTGGAAAAGACTGATGGGAAACCTGTTATTGTCATTGGTGCAACTAATAGACCAGATAGTTTAGATGCTGCATTGAGAAGAGCTGGTAGATTTGATAGAGAAATAAGCATAAACGTTCCTGGTGAAATTGCAAGATATAATATATTGAAAAGTATGACGAAACCATTAAAAGTTCATGGTGAACTAGGATTGAAAGAAATTGCAAAGTTAACACCTGGATTTGTTGGTGCAGATTTAAAAGCATTAGTTACAGCAGCAGGTGTTGCTGCGATCAAAAGAATATTTGGTTCCTTAGCTGAGAATGATAAATCTATATTAGAAGAAATAGAAGAAGCTGAACGAAGAAAAGATCAACTTGATGAAATGGATATAGATGAAGAAAATTTTGAAACACCAATGACAACACTAGTTACAGCATCATCTTTGATAACAATAAAATCCTCACCAGAAAAACCAATAAATGTAGATGAAGGAATTAAAAACATCTCAAACATTTCAAAAGAAGGATCAATGAGCATAATTCAAAAGTTTCTTTTAAATCATCCAAATCCTTTAACAAAAGAACAATTGGAACCATTGAGTATAAGTGGAGAAGATTTCATTACTGCGCTTCCAACAATTCAACCTACAGCAAAGAGAGAAGGGTTTGCAACAGTTCCTGACGTTTCATGGAATAATGTCGGTGCACTTTCAAATGTTCGTGTTGAACTTCATATGGCTATTGTCCAACCAATCAAACGTCCTGATATTTATGAAAAGGTTGGTATTACAGCACCTGCTGGTGTTTTGATGTGGGGTCCACCAGGTTGTGGTAAAACTTTACTTGCAAAAGCTGTTGCTAATGAATCAAAGGCTAATTTTATTTCAGTCAAAGGTCCTGAATTATTAAATAAATATGTTGGTGAATCTGAAAAGGCAGTTCGTCAAGTGTTTGCTCGTGCTAGAGCAAGTGTCCCATGTATCATATTTTTTGATGAATTGGATGCTTTAGTTCCTCGTAGGGATACTAGTTTAAGTGAGAGTAGTTCAAGGGTTGTTAATACATTATTAACTGAATTAGATGGGTTGAATGATAGAAATGGTATTTTTGTTATTGGTGCAACTAATAGACCAGATATGATTGATCCTGCTATGTTAAGACCTGGTAGATTAGATAAACCATTATACATTGAATTACCAAATGCAATAGAAAGGTTAGATATTATGAAGACTTTAATTAAAGCAAATGGTACACCTATTTCATCCGATGTTAATTTACATTCTATAGCTCATGATGAAAGATGTAGAAATTTTAGTGGTGCAGATTTGTTATCACTTGTTAGAGAGGCATCTGTTATTGCATTAAAAAGGAAGTTTTTTAAAGGTATCAATAATTTAGATGAAAATATAGAAGATGAAGATACAGTTGATATTGTTCTTGTTACAGGAGACGATTTCGATAAAGCACTTGATTCAACAAAACCATCTGTTAGTGATAGGGATAGAGCTAAATATGAGAGACTGAATAAAAGACTTGGATGGGATAAAACTATTAATACAGAATCGAAGATGGAAGCAGCTGATAGCTAAGTTTTAATATTTATTGGATTTTTTTTAATAATCGGGAAGATTTTGTTTAAATATTTTCTATTTATAGTCATTCAATATATAAAGTTTAAAAAAAGTATGAATTGAATATTGTTACATTAATTTTATAAAAGTCTATCATATTTTAAAGTTTAGAAACTCAAAGATAATCATTTTCATCTTCATTTTCATTTTTTAAAAGGTGGAGGTGGCATAGTAGTATAATTGTAATTATACAAATGATCTGAAGATGAGATACCTTTATATTTCAAAGATTCAATATCAACAAGATCTTCGTTCAAATCACTTAGATTATTAACACCTAATAACTTCATATCTCTAACCATTTCATCTTTTAAAATTTGCATTGCTCTTTCAACACCTGGTTGACCATAAGTTGCTAAAGCGTATAAGAATGGTCTACCTAATCCAACAGCAGATGCACCTAAACAAAGTGCTTTAATAACATCGGAACCTCTTCTTATACCACCATCAATGAAAATATGAAAATCTTCTCTATCTAAATCCTTTTCACGTAAAAGCTTTTTTGATTGAGCAAGAATTTCAATTGGTGGCATAGCAAAATCTAATTGACGACCACCATGATTTGAAAGTAAGCAACCACCAAGACCAATTTCTGCAGCTTTTGCAACATCTTCTTTACGAAGGACACCTTTTAAAACAATTGGAAGGTCTGTTGATTCTTTAAGACGTTTCATATCATCCCAAGTAATATTATGATATTTAATAGAAGAACTAGCAAAAATTGATAAATTTTCATTAACAGCTGGATCTAAAGAAGCTCTAATTTTACTATCTTTTTCACGATTACCAATACAAGGTAAATCAACATTAACGAAATATGCTTTAATATTTGGATGTTTAGTTTCAATATTTTTAAAATAATCAGAAGCATTTTCCAATTGTTCAGCAGTGTAAAAATGAATTTGATGATAAGAAAGTTGATCTTTTTCAGCTTCTTCCATAAATTCTTCAAATGGATAAGATAATTGAATTGGAATTAAATAAGGAACTTTATGTGTTGCACATGCCTTGAGAAGTGGCTTTTCGGCATCTACGTGAGCCATTGGAGCACCAGCAAATGCAGTACAATAAAATGGTGCATCAAATTTGATTCCTAATATATCATCAGTTTTTATACTAGCATCTTTAACATCAACTAAACATTTTGGTCTAAAAAATATTCTACCAAAAGCATAATGATTTTCTCTAATTGAGAATTCATCATCAGATCCTGTTGAATAATAACCCCAAATCCCTTCTGGTAATGTTTGTTTTGCAACATATTCAAAATCAGATATATTAAACATTTGAGAAAGATCAGGCTTATTTTTAATTCTTTGTAATCTTTCGTTTTCTTTCTTTTCTTCTAAATCTTCATCATCGTCATCTTCTTCTTCTTCGTCATCATCATCTTCTTCTTCAATAATAATAATTTTATGTTTCTTTTTCTTCTTAGAATCATTATGA
>JAJLVG010000033.1:27463-38783 GCA_030564585.1 Martiniozyma abietophila
TCATCAATCTTAGAAAAGTCATTGGACGAAATTATCGGTTCTGGTAAAAATAAAAATGTATGTATGGTCAATATACTGGTATTTATTAATTAAATTTATTGAATGAAATTTTTCTTCTTTTCCTCTTTGTATATCATCATATCTCCAGTAAACTTGAAATGAAAAAGAAAGATAACTAACATAATTGAAATAAAAAATGATATTTTTTTGTTTATCTTAATATAGAATCGTCAAAAAAATAGAAAAATCAATAAAGGTCCAAGATCTAATGTTTTCAAACCAAGGAAACAAAATCGTCGATCAGGTCAAAATTCAATTATTAAAGGTAAACCAAATGAAATTAGAGTTAGAAATCTTCATCCAGATTTAACTATTGACGATATTACTAATTTATTCAATCAAGTTGGTCCAACTTTAAACGTTGATTTAAAATTAAATACTCATGGGATTTCAACAGGTATTGCAATTATTGAATATGAGAATATTAATGATGCGAAAGAAGCAATTAATAAATTTGATCGTAGATTAGCAGCTGGTAGAGTTATTGATGTTGATTCTTCTGTTCCTTTAATTGATAGAATTGGTTTAGTTAATACTAAAAAGATAACCAATAATAAAAAACAACAAAACAAGCAAGGAAAGAAAACATCTAAATCAATTGATGATTTGGATAAAGAATTGGAATCCTATATGGATACTGAAGGTGTGCCATCAAATGAAATTAATGAACAGACTGAAGAAATTGTGGATCAACAACAATTTCAACCTATTTCTAATTCAATTGAACAACCAAATTTCCAATCAGAACCAACATCAACGGAAAACTCTATCCAAACAAACGATATTAATATTGAAATGATCGAATAAATGAAAAGTTTTATTGAACTACTTGAAATTATTTCAAATATTTTTTTTTTCACTCTTCACTAGTATTTATAACTGTATAAAATGTTATTAACTCTTTTTTTTAAATGTAATTAAAATTAAAAAAAATGATTATGGTTCATCGAAACTATTTACAGATTTTTGTTATTATAATCGATAAATAAATATATTTGAAGTTGAATAATATAAACAACAAAAAGTCATCTAAATGAGGTCATGAAACAGATGTTGTAAAACAAAAGATATAAAACTAATAAATTATACAATTCTAAAGTTTAATTCTTTAGTGGGAGGAAGCACCCAAAACAACAGATGGAGGACATCCCAAAGAACCCTTAATAGAACCGTACAAAGCGAATTGCAAGGAAGTAAGAGTACCAACCATGACCAATCTTGTTGGTAAACCAGCAAAAGAACCAAGAACACCTAATTCTTTAGCTAATTGGAACAATAAACCAATAGTAGATTGACCTGGAGCCTTCTTAGTCTTGTTAACCTTAGATAATAAAGTATCAGCAGGTTGGGAAACAAAAGCAGCCATACAACCAGCAATGACACCAGCACCCAAGTTAATACCAGTAACAGCAATAGAAGATAATTGATCCTTTGGAGTTGCAACAGCACCGTAAATTGCTTCAGCAGCTCTTTCGTAAGTTAAGAACTTAGCAATATTATATGGAATTTGCTTGAATAAAATTGGAGTGAAACCAGCGTAAAATTGACCAACACCTTCTTCCTTTAAAATTCTAGAGAAACCACCAATTAAACCATTAGCAAAAGTTGGTTGAGAAACCAATCTAATTCTAGTAGCTTCTAAGGGACATAAAGCAATATCAGCAAAAAATTCAGCAATAGCAGCAGAACCAATGTAAACAGCATCCTTATATTGGGAAGCAGTTTCGTAACCTAAATTGTTAATGAAAACTTGTTTAAATAATTCGTAACCACCGAACTTGAAAGCACCTTGAATAGAGTAACCTAAAATAGTTGGACCTAAACCAGTCAATAAAGCACCTGCACCTTCTTGAGAAACAATCTTTCTGAATGAACCAAACATACCAGTGTTGTAAACAGTTGGTTCTAATTGAATTCTGGTCTTGACAACATCAATAGGGGTCATGGAACCGTGGGTAACACCACAACCAATGGCACCGGCCAAAGCAAACTTAGCGTAATCAGTGACAGTAAAGTCTGGAATGACTGGAGTAGAAGACATCTTTAAGTTTGATCTGAAAAGAACGAGTTGTAAGAGAGCAGCATAAAACGGCGACCGCGTTAATTTTCTTTAAATTTAAAATTTTCGACAAAAAAAAAAAGGAAAAAAAAATCTCTTTCTCCAAATCGCGCGCGCGCCTTAAAAAATATTATAAATTAGTACACCGTGCACATCCAGTGTGGCGGTGCAACCACATAGCGCGCTGTGATTGGTCAAAGCAAAAGGAGTTGATAATAATGCAGTCGATCGACGTCGGCACAAAAAGATCAAGGTCGGTCGGCGCGTCGATTCTGAGTCCCTTGAAGAAATGTTCTGTCAATCGACGCAAGCGGGTCAGTTCGCGAGAAGTTTTAGTGACGAAAATTGAAAGAACTATAGACACACCAACACACCAGTATTGAAGATACATACATTACACAACACAACACCGTATGTAAGTCATTTATTAACTATAAATGTATAAATGAATACTTATATTATGATTTATTAAACCAAGCATTTTTTTTTTATCTTTTACTCCTCATGTTTTTTTTTACTTGTTTTCAAATTTCTGTGTATTCCATTCTATGATACTCTCTTAGATAAAATATCATTTGTCAAGCCAACTTTATAATTATTATTTGATTATTGAAAATTAAGTTGATACAAATTTATGAAATCAATTGAATTGAATTTTTCTATTACTCAATCCCCATTTCATGTTAAAGTATTTTCATTTATGATTCACTTTTGTTTAAAATGATTGTATATTACAGATCCTACAACTTTTTCCTAACTGAATCAATTCTTGATATTTAAATTCAGAAATACAGGGTAAACATTTTCTTACAATTTCTTTCACTCATGTAGATGTATTTCAATATATTCATTTCAATAAATTCATTTCATTAATTAATTTTTTATTTGATACTTTTTTTTTCATATACTAACTAACTTAACATATCAAATTATTAAACAGAAACACACAAAATGTCTGAAACTTCTTCTTCATTATCTTCAGCACCTTCATCTGCAAATATTATTGATGCCAAATGGGATATTGTGATCTCTAATGGTATCGTGAAAACAGGTCTTGGTGTTGGTGCCGGTGTTATTGCATCAGTTTTATTATTTAAAAGAAGAGCTTTCCCTGTTTGGATTGGTCTTGGGTTTGGTTTAGGTAGATCATATGCTGAAGGTGATTCAGTGTTTAGAGAAGCTGGTTTGAGAAAAATTGAAGCTTAATCTTCACTTCTAATTACTAAAAATGATTACTTCATCAATATAAATATAATTCAAAACTAAAAATTTTGGATAGTTTATCCATGTTTTCATATCAAACTATTTATTTGACTTATTTATTTATTATACCTCTCTCTCTCTTTTCCTGTATTTTTTTTTATATATAAATCTTACTTTATTTATTCTTAAAATCGTAATATTCATTTTATATTCTTTTCCATATATTCTTCATTTGATTAGTTCTTAAATAAGTTTACTTATTACGGTTTTTTTTATTATTTTAATATCAATTTGTATCTTTTAATCATCAGATGTATTTCACTTTCATAGGCTCATCAATTTATTTTATTTTGAAGTAAAAATTAACTTTTAATTCTTGTTTTATTGAGCATTCGGGTAAGATCATTGATTTTTGACACCATCTCATGTAATATTTAAAAAAAGTAAAAGATATTTTTGTAACAAGATCATTTTGTATATACTATTTGTTATTATGATATTATTCAGTTGACAATCAATTTGTTTAATTGTTAACCGAATAAAGTAATTGATAAACCAGCCGCTCCTGGTTTAACACTTATTTATATTACAATTATTATCTAGTCTCTTAAAGTTATCTCTATCGCATATGCTTAACATTACTTGATTAAAATTATTGTTTATGATTGATTTTTGATCTTTAATCTTTTTTTGTGTTTAAGATAAAAGCCTAATGTTGAAATTTAGGTATTATTAATAAATTAGTATATTTTATGAATAATAAATACTTTTCATCCAACTATTTTAACTGAGGTTATCAAAACTGTCATAAAAACATTAAATTTAATTCTTTAGTGCGTAAACCATGAATTTTTGTTTATGATTTAATAGACTAAATAGAGTATTTAATTGTTACATTAATAAATTAAAGATATCATCTCTCTGAAATTCTATATATTTTGTATTTTAACGTACTTTAATATATATAAATGAAAATATTTAGAATATTTAGAAAAAAAAAAGGGTGGTTTAAAACTGTAAATAAATAAAATTGACTTGGCATTGCACGGCTATCGTTAGAAGTCAAAAAAAAGTTTGACTTCTCCTCATTTTGTTAGAGGTGTGCGGGAAAAACCGTTTGACTTCTCCCTTATTTTATAAAAAGGGGATAATCCGATTAATAAAATATCCCCAGATCGATCGGAGTTCTTTAAATGATGTTAATAGCCGTTAAAAACAATTTTAATTCAAATGATATCTTGATATTAACAAATTTATGATCTTTTTGTTAATCAATGCTACTAACCCTGATCAAATTAAAAGAACTTTTCTAACCAATTAAAATGATTCCAGTGTTGCCGTGGATATGAAAAAATTTTCAATCCAATCATTAACAAGAAAAAATTGTGACACATACGACCTTGTCGGACATTTTACATTGAATAATATCAAATATTCATTAATTCATTCAATGTAACTTCAATTATGTATAGTTTTGGATATCATTAGTACATTTAAGACAAGATTTTCAATTAGAAAAAACTAATTAAGAAATGAATTTTTTAATGGGTCTTTTTTGAACAAAACTCCGCCGTGGGCGGACAATTTAAAAATCTGAGCATTTTGTATTTGTCAACTCTCAAAATTATAAATATGACTCAAATCCTCTTTTAATCTATGAATAATAACTATTGCAAGTGGTTTCTCTTTTTCATTAAACGATTATAAAATAACATACATATAATTAAATATAAAATGCAATCAACACAAATTTATCCAACACATAATGAATTTAGAAGTGATACTTTCACTGTCCCCACTCAAAAGATGATTGAATCAGCTTTTACTTGTACCGTTGGTGATTCTGTTTATAAAGAAGATCAAGATTGTCTTGATTTAGAAAGTAAAATGGCAAGGCTCACAGGTAAAGAAGCAGCATTATTTTGTTGTTCTGGTACAATGTCTAATCAAATTGGTTTAAGAGCTCATTTATTTCAACCTCCTCATAGAATTTTATGTGATTATAGAGCTCATGTTTATTCTCATGAAGCTGGTGGATTAGCTACTTTATCACAAGCTATGGTTACACCTGTTATTCCAGAAAATGGTCTTTACCTTACTTTAGATGATATCCTTGATAATTTTATTGATGATGATGGTGATATTCATATGGCACCAACTAAAGTTGTTTCTTTAGAAAATACTTTACATGGTATTATTACTCCTTATGAAGAAATTGAAAAGATTTCATTCTGGTGTAAAGAAAATAATGTTAAACTTCATTGTGATGGTGCTAGAATATGGAATGCATCAGCAGAAACTGGTATATCAATTTATGATTATTGTAAATTATTTGATTCCATGTCTTTATGTTTATCAAAATCTTTAGGAGCCCCTTTTGGTTCTATCTTAGTTGGTGAAAAAAAATTTATTGAAAAGTCTAATCATTTTAAAAAACAAAATGGTGGTGGTATAAGACAAGCTGGTATGTTAGCCAAAATGGCTACAATTGCAATTAATGATAATTTTGACAAAATTAAAATGTCTCATACTCATGCTAAAGAATTTGCATCTTGGTGTAATAAACATAATATTGCTTTAGAATGTCCTACAATGACTAATTTTGTTTTCCTTGATCCAAAAAAGGTTAAAATTAATCCACATGTATTAGATGAAACTTCGAAAAAGTATAACGTAAAAACCATGGGTAATAGAATTGCATTTCATTTTCAAAATTCTGTTGAATCAATTGAAAATTTAAAACTGGCTGTATTAGAAGCTTATGAAGATTCACTTGAACATCCATATATTACAAGGGGTGCAGCAAGGATATATAGATCTGAAAATACTGGATCAGACACTACACTTGTTGCCTTAAATGAAAATAAAAAGTAATATTATAATTCATTTTATTTTTTCTTTCATAATAATACCATTAATTTCATCTTTTCTAATAATCACATATTTATCTGCTTACAATTTTCACGCTTTTTACATCATGTATATATTTTAGTAATTTACTTTCTTAACATCAATATCATAAATATATCTTATAGCCATTTCGTCTAGCTATGACACCTTTTAGCTTCATTTTTAGATCAGTATAATCAAATTGACTGAAACTACTCTCGCTCTCTCCAGTGTGTGTGTGTAGTAAGAAAAATTGTAAGTTGAAAAAAAAAAGGTCACAAAAGTATTTTTACAACTTTTCACTTCAGTGGTTTATTTTGTAAACATATACAAAAACGCAATACTATTAGCCAGTAGATCCATTTAGAGATCGTCCCTTTATAAATATCATAACAAACTGAGTCTCTCATCATGTACATACTGCTTTTGATTGCCCTTGCAGGGATAGTTTGGTTATCCCATCGGTTCAAATTACTTTTTCAACTTCCCTTAAAGGATTCTATTAGAGCTTTGGCCATTCCTATTCCTGCGATACCCCACGTTTCAGTTGATCGAGTTATGGATACCTCTATAAACCTTCATTGGAATGATTCTTCAAGAGAAGGTATCGATCAAGAACCACCAGATGAAACTTCTGTTGATTTAGAAGATGATGAAACTAATTCCATGAAAGATAAATCAGAATCTAATAATGATATACTACCTGTCCTTCCAAAGCTTCGAGAATCAGCCATTCTTTATTATGTTTTGTATGTGAATGGTATTCAAACTGCTGCTCTTAATGGACGCCAATTGAATTGTAAAATTACAGGGCTATTACCAAATACTAATTATGAAATTGATTTGGTAGCCTTTAATTTGGTAAATTATCGATCAACAAGCTCTCCAATTTATGTTAAAACAGCTTCCGTTAATGCAAATGTTACTCAAATTTACAAAGATGAAGGTTTAGAACGTCCTGAAAGTGTTATAAAATCATTGATTCCGGAACAAGATCGAAGTTGTTTAGTACCGGTTCAAATGCCACAATCATCATCCTCCGTACAACATACAAGTGTTAATTTCTGTCCTATAAGACATTCATCATCTAATTCATCTACATCATCAAACACTTTACAATATCCTTACCTTATTGATGATATTAGTACATTAAAAAATCTATTAAATGAAAAGATCCAAACATACCGTTCATTGATGCAACAATATAATCAAACTAAAATTCAATTTAGTTATGAAGAACAAAATTTATTAGAAATGAGAACAAAGGCTAAATCTGTCAAGGATAAAGAATCTGCCATTAAAAGTACAATAAGTAAAGAAATTAAACATTTCGAAGATTTAAGAATGAAAGGAGAACAAAAATTAGCAAAACATAAAAAGAGAATAGAAGAAGGAAAAAAGAGGATGGATAAACAGAGAAATCAAATTACTTTATGGAAAAATGAAATTCAAAAAATGAAAGATCGTTCTAAAGATATGCAAGCAACTGAAGCTACTGAAATAGAAAATCATAATTTTGATGTTCAAAATTTGAATCAGAAAATATTCTCCTTACACTCAGAGATTCATAGCGCAGAAGAAGATCTCAGAGAAGAAATAAGTGAAAGAAGAAAAATTGAATTCATAAGATCAGAGGTTGTTAGTTTCTCTGAAAAAATTCATTCACATTTTGATCCAAATACTGGTATCTTATCGGAAGCTGGTTTAGAAGCATTGGATGGTATTATAAAAGTGATACCAGATTGGAAAGACGAATTATATTCAATTTTTTTTCATTCTAATCAGACAACATATTTAGAATGGAAAAATAGTAAAAAGACGGAGTTAGATAAAGTCAATAACCGATTGAAGAAAACACAAGAAGGTTATTCTCAATATTCTAATGGTCAAATAGCTACAGCAACAGGCTCAAATTCAAACTCGATAGTTCAATCATCTAATGATTCTTCACTGAGTCGTGTATTGCGTCCACAGATGGATCATTCGAATTCTTTCAATTCATCTAATTCTTTACACTTTGATATTTCTCCAGATACTCAATTTGTCCAAATAGATGGTTCTTCTAGCCATCTGAGAACTACATCAGATTCCTTACTTATGAACAATGATCAATCTTCTCTTAATGGTTGGGCATTACCTACGGAAGGAATTGAAAAACAGGCACATTTGAATTCAATGTTCAAACCGTTTCGTGATTATGACGGATCACTAATGCTGAACACGTCAAATAGAAATGTGTTAAATGCTACTCAAACAACTGTCGGAACTTCAGCCCCTGCCTCATCGGCAAATTTTGGTTTCGATGTATATGGGAATCAAGGAATTAATAATTTTAATTTAGGTTCCCCACAAAATAGCAGAGTAACTTCATTGAGTGCGTTAGCAAGTAGTGCTAACAATAGCATATTAGGTACTACAACTCCCCCTGTTGGTACACTTTCACCAGGATCATATAGTGCACAGATGCATCATGCTAAAGATAACTTCATATCCGCCAATATGTCTTATAATACCCAAAGTTCTGTTAATAATGCACCTCTCAGTTTATCAAACTCAAAAGGTACTGCCGAATCATTTAACTATTTTTCATTATCAAATTTACCAGGAATCGATAACCTTTCGAACACTGATATTTTGCAGACCACATTTTCAACCGGACCTGTAAGAGCAAGAAGTGGAAGTAATCGTACTATTTGGTCGACTAACAATACTTCAGGTCAAAATAATTCAAGTAGTCAAGTTTGGATTCCTCCGATGTCTAATATTTTGACCACACCACTAGCGGCAACAGTGTCTAACGGATCTGGTAATAGTTCTCTCAATCATTTGATTTCACAAACATCCCCTGTTCATGATAAAATTGTATTATCACCATCACAAAATAATTCATCCAAGCCTCAACTTTTCAAGAAAAGACTGAGTCCATTTTATAAGTTCGGTGTATCATCCCCTGAAAAAAATAAGACTAAAAATGATGAAAAAATGGGAACTACTTTAGCTCAGTCAAATAATGGAGATAACTCAAATGCCAATTCTCATCATCGATCTTCCTCGTCATTATCTCAGACATCTAGTATCTTATCATCAAATATTGGAACATCAAGATTTTGGAAGAGGAAGCAATCCAACGCTGCAGAATCGCTCAGCTCTAGCAATGTTGAAACTATTGAAGAGCAATTCGATGAGTCAGCATCATTATTACCGAATATTTTTGGTTCGTTAGTTGATCCCAATGGTGAACATAACGGTATTGATTTATTTGGGCATTTCAACAATACTAATTCAATCATTGTTGAAGAACCTGTCGCAATTCCAAAGAATGGCAATGAAGGAGTCGCTGCTTCTGGTTTGAGACGATTAAGTTTATTTGGTAAAAAGGATAAAGATAAAGATAAAGATAATGAAAAGAAATGATAGATGACCTTGATGATTACTGATTTTTTATTTTCTATTTTTTGACTACTTTTAGTGTATATTAATATGGATATATTACCAACACAACATATTCAGACCTGCATAATTATATATCTATTAATGCATTAATACTAAAAATTCGACGGTATCACCTCTTTTTTTTTCCCTCCTACATGATGAGGTAGCGGTTATTTTAAAAAAGATGTAAATTACAGTAAAAAATATATATAGAAAATGTGTTATATCATGCATGCTTTGTGTATAAATGAAAACGATTATTAAAAATAGTAAAAACTAAGTCAAACATCTTCTAAACCTACATCAAGATCTTCCCAAACAACTTTCAAAGGTCTCCGTAATTTGAAAGGATCATTGTGCTTCATGACAATATTCCTCTCATTTTCCCATGTATTCTTCTTTGTTTCAAAATTCTTTTGAAATAATTCATCATACTGTAATTTCCAAGATTCTTCAAGTTTTCTTTGTTCTTCTTCTTTTGCCATAAAATCCATATGTTTTATATCATCATCAGAAGGTTCATAAATATGCCAAATTACATAATTAGGTAATCCAACCACTTCAAACCCCATACTTTTTGACATTTTTCCAAATCCTTCAGTTTCAGCGTGGTTCAAAAATGAAAATGCAGGAAAATTTGAGCCATATCTGAAAACTTTTGCTTTTGCTAGTATAGAAACACCTCCTACACCATCCAACTGCATCTCAACATTTGTATCACCATAAGGATCTCGTAAGTATGCTAAATGTGGTCTCCATGTTCGTAATTCTCCATAACCTTCAACAATTACAGCATCTTCAGGTAATGCACTAGCCAATTGTAGACCACCGTCACTTTCTTGCCAAGAATTTAAATCATAAGGTTGTTGATGACCCAACCAGTCTGGTAATGGTCTCCAAACATTTGGAACAATAACATCTTTATCATGGATCATTAAATCTTCCATTATTGTAGTTGGAATAGTTTCAACATCAACATCTCTCCAATAGACCCATTTGTGATAAGGTTTCACGGCAGCCATGGTCAGCCAATTTCTAGCACGAGCCATATTCATTCTTCGTGGTCCTTGTGCTTGATAACCATGTCTATCACTAAACCCTTGACCAACTAATTGACCAAAATCTTTTTCAAATATTTCAATATTTCCAAATGGTATAAGTGGATCAATAGAATTTTGAATTTCTGATAAATGGTTGTATAAATTTCCTAATGTATTATCTTTTGAATCAGAAACCAAGAATGCTAAATCTATTAATTCATGGGGATACGTCATGTTTGTCATGTGAGCAAAAAATCTAGGTAAATGAATGGAAGCATCCCTTAATGGAACTAAAATTATGATTGGATCCCCATATTGCCATCCATTTGAGTGTGTTGCACAATCTAATTGTAAATCTATATATTCTGTTGAATAACCATCTTGGAAGTTCGGTTTGTAAACAGGTGATGGGTTCAGTAATAAATTTTGATACAACCAAATTATGAGTCCAAAAAGTGGTAGTCCTATTAAAACATATTTTAGAAACCCCTTTCTAAAAGTTTCTATGATGTCCTTCTGTGATCGAATATCACTTATTGGTAAGATCATCAGTTTTCAGTTCCTTTTCTAAATGTGTTGAATTATTCTTTGAATTTATTGATCTATTTTTACACCGAAAAAAAAAAAAAAAAAAAAA
>JAJLVG010000034.1:0-19076 GCA_030564585.1 Martiniozyma abietophila
GACATCTCCAGTAATCTCATTAGACTGTCTATCTTGCTCGTTACTTGCTCGTTCATCAAAATCAGATTTTGATCTGAAAATGTTTGATAACTTTCCAAAAAAACTGGTAGATTTCAATTTTTTTAGCGGAGGCTCTTCAGTTTGATCATGTTCAATATTATGATCAATAGTATCTGGAGTAGTCTCTAAAAATGATTCTGTTGGAAGAACATGGATATAAATGACTTCCTCTTCATCATCACCATCTGGAGTTTGTTCACTTTCAATTCTTCTTTTAAGAGCAGCAACAAATTCAGATGCATTGCCTTCATCTGCATCACTATCTACTTCTTGATCTTCTTTTTCCTCTTTTTCCTCTTTTTCCTCTTCTTTTTCTTCTTCCTCCTCTTCTTCTTCTTCTTCCTCCTCTTCTTCTTCTTCTTCTTCAGTTTCATTCCGTATTAAAAACTCATTTACATCTATTATAGTGGTGTCATGATCTTCAAAAGATTCGGCTTCTATTCTTCGGCCGAGAGCTGCTATTAGCTCAGATGCATTACCAATATCAACGGGTAAATTATCAGTTATTGGCTCAAAGGTTTCGTGTTGATCCTCAGCGATGTTTTTAGATAATTCAATTTCACTATTCTCTTCACTTTCATCGTTTTGCCCAGTACTCATTAAATCAAAGAAGCTTTCTAATACATGACCAAAAGAACTGGCATTATTTATAGAATTAGGCCTCGATAGTTGTTCATCAACACTAAAAGATGATTCAAGTTTTTCATGTTGAATTGTATTCACCTGAGAAGTTGTTTGAGTGTCATAGCTACTCTTTGGGGAATCTATTTTTTCATATTCAATTAATTCTGGCTTCTCAACATCAGAAATGATACTTTGATGGCTCAAATTTTCATTTTCATCAGCAAGCTCACCATCTGATTCACCACCCAAAGCAGAACAATTTTGACCTTCTGATTTGGTATCTTTACTTTCAATCGTATCCTTTGGTGAAATACCATCATTTGAAACCCCTTCTTCTTCCTCTTGTTTTTCAGATTCAATCATGAAATTGTCAAGCAAAGCAGGCACGTCCTCATCATGTCTGATCTCCAGATTTTCAGGTTCAATATCATCACCTGTAAAATCATGTTGTTCATTCTCAATTTCAGTTAGGTCTGTAATAGTACCAGAAACAAATTCTTCTACAGCGTCTGTCGCTCTACGAATCCAACCAACTGATTGTTTATTATTGTCAGAATCGCTCAAAGTTTCTTCATTTATGTCATCATTATGAGCAACAGCTTCCCTTTTCAAGATCTCTAAAACTTCCGCTGGAACTTCGTCCTGTTCATCATAGTTGTAGTCATCCTGGGCAAAACTATCACTATCTGATGGATCTTTATCAAAAACTTCAACATCTATTACCTCAATTTCGGAATCAACCCCACCTCCAGAAATTATATCACTTCTAACATCATCTGGTAAATCTATTTCGTAATCTTCAGGCTCGGAAAACTCTTCTCTGATTCCTTTTTCTGGAACTTCGTAATTGATTTCTGCAGTAATCATATCAGTATCATCATCTATACCACCTTCAATAAATATTTGGTTCGCAATTTCATCTGGTAAACTGTCTTCTTCTTCATTAGATGTTTCATTTTCTTCATCAGTCACACTAGAATCAATGGAATCCACTAGTTCAATATTAATAACATCCATATCATCATCAACACCTCCAGATTTGATAATTTCTTCCAAAACATCAGGTGGTAAATCACTTTCTTCCCCATCATTCTCCATTAAACCGTTACTGTCATTGTTATCAAACAATTTAAGGGTAACCTCTCCAACATCATCATCCACGCCACCAGACTGAAATAGCAACTCTTCAACATCTTGGGGTATTTCTGAGTTAGATTCATTTTCACTGTGGGCAACCAATTCATCAGAGACATCTGAATGCTGAATATCAATCAAATTGGTATCATCGTCTACAAGTTCACATTCAATTTCATTTTGAGCATCAATTTCAGAAACTTCATTCTGCTTTGTCCTTTCAAGTGGTAAATACTTTTCAGTTGCAGCCAGTTTAACGTCTAACAAATGATTCTCTTTGACTGGTGCGTTCATTGTGTCTGATACAAACCAAGGACCAAAAGAAAATAATTTTTTAACCTGCTTGAACATGGATGGTGTATTTTCCTCTTCAAATTCACGTTTTCGTTTAACTGATTTTGAAATCTTTGGATCTTCGACATCTAGGTCATCCCCATCTTGAATCCCTTCATCTTCTGATTCAATTTCTTCATCAATTTCATCTGCAATATCTTCTTCAAAATCTTCCTTACTAAGTTCATTCCCCTCTTCGTTCTCTTCTCCAATCTTCTCTGCAATTTCATTTTCTACAGAACTAGGTTTTTCATCTTGAGCTAGCTTTTCATCTTTTGTTGTATCTATACCCTCATATAAGCCTTCTGAATCTTGGGACTCGTTTATCTTAGTTTCGGGGGTTCTTTCCTTAGAGGTGTTATTTGATGAGGAATTTTCAGCTGAGTCTAAATAGAAGGATTGATTGGCGATTTCATCATGAATTTCAAAATTTTTCAACTCAGTTCCCTTTTGGTTCATCATTGTTTCATTAAGCGTATTGATGTATTCATCTTCATCTATATCATCATGATTATCTTGGTTAAGAATTGATGACTCAGAAAGAAAGTTTTCATCCTTTATCGGCTCGAGTAACAGTAGACTACCTCCTTCTTTATCATTTGATTCTTCGGCTGCAGGTGATAATTGGTGTTCATAAGCATATACCACATCTGAATCTTCAACAGAAACCGGATTAACTATATTGGCATCATCACTACTGATTGTTTCAATGTTAATCGGTTCTTCAATTACAACATTTTCATTTGAGTTATCATGATTTTTTATATTTGAAGTATGATTTTCATTCTCTTTGGTTTCACTATTGTTATTTCGAAAATGATCAACAGAAAGAATGCTAAAACCGTCTTGAATGTACTCCTTCGCTATTTCGTCCACAATTTTCTTTTCATCATCACTTTCACCTTCAACACCCTTACTATGAAGGTCATGGATCTTCAGAGCTGATCCGAGAACATCAAATAACTTTATATCGAATCTGGGTGGCTCTGGGGAAGCAGGCCTTGGTGGGGTCACTGGTTTGTATATAATTGGTTTTCTTTCTATGGATATTGGCCTTAGGTTAATATTTTTTAGCTTAGAATTGACTAACGTGTCATGGACGTCTATACTTGAATATTCAGCCTCGGTAGTGCTTTGAAGAATATCATCCTGTGAAACATCATCTTCTACGTCAGAAATGATAGAAACTGAATTGTTTTCATCCTTCACTGTAATATGAATAGTATCATCAATTACTCGTATGTTGTCGGTAGCATTTCCAATATCTGTGGCATTTATACTAAAACTGTCGTTTATTTCATCGTAGTATGACTCCTCGACTTCTTCGAATTCATTTTTATCGCTGTCTTCTTGGGATACCATATGATCATTATAACCGGTTAAGAAGTTTGGTTGTTCAATAGATTCAATCTCATTGTCAGATTGAGGTATCAACATATCTGTAGCAAGCTGAGCCAATTGAGCAAGGGCATTCAACGTATATTCGCCTTCATGTTCTAGTTCATTATCTTTTGAGCTAGGTTCAATTTCATCCAAAATTAAACAATTTTCTCCTTCTTCTTCTCCTTCTTCTTCTTCTTCTTCTTCTTCGTCTTCTTCTTCTTCTTCTTCTTCTTCTTCTTCATCTTCTTCATCTTCTTCTTCTGCTCCCTCCTTTCCAAATTCCATGATATGATCAGTAAAATCATTTATAGCATTTTCTACAAGATCTATTTCCTCTGAATCAGTAATTTCCTCACCTTGGTCGATTTCACTCTCATTTGTAATTTCTGATTCCTCAGAAACATTTTCAAATGAGCCACTATAATTATTTTTTTCATTAGTTTGATATTTTGCCATGAGATCGCTCATAGTAGGACCTCTTTCGGCATAAGGATCATCATTATCATTAACAATTGAGCCCGTATCGTATGCAGTTTCACTTTCAAGATCTTCAAATTGGACATCTTCCTGTTTAAATGGTAAATCGGAATACTCTTGTATTAAATTTTCATCTACGTTTTCATTGTTATCATTCCAATCATTATAATAGTGTTCATCATTTTCATCATTATCAACTTCGACAATACTTTCATCGTCTAAGTCGTCACTAACATCATCAATCACATTCTTGATTTTTTGATCATAATTTTCATCGTCGTTATTATAAGCTTGACTTTCAGAGTCAAAATGTGCATCACTTTCGTATTGGTCTTGCTGCTGATGGTCACTTTCACTTTCACTTTCACTTCTACTTTCAAGCTCGACGATTTCAATTGATGAAGTATCGCTTATAGAACCTGAAGATTGTATCAGATTTGATTTTGAATCATATTCTAAATTTTTCATCTTTCCAATTGAAATAGGAGAGTCACTTGAAAAATCTTTGAATTTTCCATTAGAATATTGTTGATTATATTTTTGATGGGCCTCTCTTCTAAATTCTTTTTCTTTTTCTATTTGAGGTATTATCTTTTCATTTTCTAGTTCAGCTTGTATACGAGCATAATATTGTTTCTCTTCTTGTTCAGACATCTTTTTATAATTTTCATATCGATGTTTCATATTTCTGTACCATTGAATTTCATTATCAGCTCTTTCAGCATAATTTGGACTAGTCAATTCTAAACCATTTATATCAGAAAATCCTATAGAAACTGGAACATTTGCTCTATCTGCAATTGTCTCATAATAAGAATCGTTTGATTCATCCAGAATATCATCATCATATTCAAACGTTATATTTGGATTATTGGCATAAAGCCGGCGTGTAACTTTATCTAAAAAGGTATTTCTACGAGGAAGCCTAATTATTTGCTTTCCTTCCACCTTCTCATTTGTTTGTTGTTGTGTCATTGCTGTATAGTTAACGACTACTGAACTAACGTTCTCTTACTATTCAGTATGAGTCTGCTTCCTCTCTCTCTTTTCAATGGGACGCGTTTCAAAAGAAAAAAAATAAAAAAAAATATGTAAAATACTGCGCCATAAATGTGTGGCGCAGTTTTTACTGAAGTTATACATATATATTTAATATTGTAGAAGCTGAAAGTTATTTTGAATACTTTTGATTCAGTCGATTTATAAGTGTACATACAACAAGAAGAGAAGGTAATCAAGATCAGATAGTATACTATGTCAATTGGTGCTGGATACTATGATCCATTTTCTGTTTTTCAAGGTGGGTTTCGTACAGATTTTATTAGCCATACTGGAATCCCATTATTCAATTTTCGAACACCTCAATCAAAGAGCATTGAACAATTAAAAAACTTGCATTTAGATTACATTGAAGAATTGCCATCACAATCTTCAAATGTAGATCCTTTTATAAAAATGATGTTTGTTACATGCACTTCAGTAGATCAGTATAGGTCAACTGTTAGACCTCTAATACGACAATGGATAGAAACTGTTTCTAAAATCAAACCTTCAATTCCAATATTTCTTATCCTTTTCGAAAACACTGATTTAAAAATGTCTACTGATTTCCTTTTGAAAACTTCAATTGAAAACAAGATGAGAAAAGATTTTCCAGATGTTAATTATAATAGACTTAATATAGTTAAAATTAAATCAATTTATGGATCACAAGATGAAAAACTCAAAGTATGGGATGATTTAAAAGAAAGTGTTAAAGCAAGCTTATCATTTTCTATTTGGAATAAACTTGATTCGAAATTACAGGACAAGGCATACAATGCTAGAGTTTTTAAAAATTTAGGTTTAAATCAAAGTGCATTAAATTGTTACGAAGAACTATTTAAGGATGTTGGTTTCATTTCATCGAAAGATGGTTTACAGACAGCATCTTTGAATTTTATTTCAGGTTTATTTACCTTTAAATCCGTACCATCAAATTCTATGATATTACAAGAGGATAACAAGCTTTCTAAAAAGATCAATTATTTAATATATCTGGGATCGATTTTGCTTAATTCAAAAACATATGCAGTCCAGAGTTTCAAGAATTTATCTAAAATGTCATTATTAATAATTGAATTTATAAGCTCTCTAGAAAATATTCCAAAAAGAAATGAGTTGGCTTATTCGATCATTGACTCATTTATTAACAATGACTTTATCAGCTCAATAAAGAACGTAGAAGAGGTGATCATCAATAATGAAACTGAGCACGTCCGAAATGAATTATTAAGCTTAATTGCCGATCTTCAACTTTTGAAAAGAAATGAGTTACTCAATCTTGGTAATTTATACGGATATGATATCAAAGGTATAATGATTGATGTGAGTAATAATGAGACAAACTACACAGTTCAAAATGAAGAAATAATATCATATTTAAAAGACTTTGAATGTTTTGCAAATGAAATCTTATCTCAAACTATTGAAATAATCAAATTATATGATACTTGTGGAAACCGTGAACATACTAAATCTTCATTAAATGCAGAAATCGCATTTATATTGCATTATAATGGTTTTTTAAAAGTAAAATATGGTACCGATATTACATTGGAATATATTTTGAAAGCATATGGACATTATACTGAACACGGATGGAAAAGTATTTCAACTGTATTACAAGAAATTTATATTCAAGAATTGGAAAAACAAATTAAGGATAAGAACGATAGTTGTGAATCAAATGTACTTCCTCAATTACTATTTGCTTATGTTGACTTTATTGCAGAAACTAAAAAGAGCTTTATTGAATCCAAATTTCTTGAATATTCACAAATGATTTTCACCTCAAATCCAGGTAAAACTATAATTAAAAGTAGTAAAATGTTTTACACTTCTGATGTTTCTTTAATATATTGTCCCAGCGTTGATAGTTATGCAATTGACGTTTCATTTAGATCCAATGTTTTTGGAATCCCTATCAAAACAGTCATCTTTGAATTTGGGTCTGATAATAAGGATTATTCGCTGCAGTTCAAATGGAGCTCAATTGATAATGAAGAAATTAAAAGTGAAAACAACTTTACTCTCGTTAGTAATACTTTTGTGGAAGATACATATACGTTAAAATATATTTGGATAACTATTGTAAAAGATGGAAAATCAGAAATAGTAATTGAAAACTCCAAATACCTTGACAGAAAATGGAAAGATTACACAATAGCAATGCAAAAAGTGAAAAAATTCAAGACAGAAAATGAAATCAAACAAAATACAGCTGTGGAGGTTAAAGTTCCTTCTGTAAGATGGTTGGATGATGAAAAACTTGAATTTTCTGTCATTATAGGGGATGTAGAAAAAGATATCCATAATGTTGCATTTACATTTTATAAAGTAGATGACAGATTAGTTCCTGATTCTAAGTTTGAACTGATCTCTACTTTCAAAAATAGTAATATAAGTTTTACTATTAACGAGACAGATGATAAAATTGTATTTTGTACAGATACCGAAATTTTTCAAAAAGGTGATCACTTGAAGTTGTTCATCCCATATTTTTTTCCAGCGGAAGTTACAAATACTAAACTCAGGCTACAATATGCATTTTCTTATAATTTAGTTGAAGATACTTTGATTGAAAATTTGTTCGTTCAGTATCAATCAAATGTTTTAGATACTACTTTGTTTATAGCAGCATCCGCTGATGAAAAAATATGTAAGACTGGCCTGATAAGCCATTTTACACTGAACTCGATCTCTCAAAACATTCCTATTGTTGTCCAAAAAGTTACTTTATTTGCTGAGAAAAATGAAGTTGAAGCAGGTAAGGCCCCAACGAATGTCCTGGTTTTCAATGATCAAGGATCATCTTTTTTTTTCAAAATAAAAAGTATTTTAAACCAGCATCTTCAGCTACAAATTATTTATAACAAAATTGGAGATGAAATTGTTGAGCTTGTAAGGCAAGGCTTTGAAACAAAACTCATGGAACAAGATATAGATTTGATAAAATATACCAGTCTACTTGATGAAATTTGGGAAACCGTTGAATTTAAGGAAAATTTCTATGCTCTTACTAAAAAGATTGCACCTTTGAGTTTTGCTAGTGAAAACCTTGTGAAAGTTTTGAAGTATATTCCATCGAAGGACAGAGAGAGGTTGACTTTTATGATATCAAATTATTTATCAGATTTAAAAGGTGTTCCAGTTTTGGACTCAGATTTAACAAAAGCAAGGAATATCACTAAAAGAGAATTATGGATAAATGTTCATTTACCTGTCATTAATGGTATCGCTACCGTGGAATATGAATTTGAGAGATCTTTACAGTATTTAGTGGCCGAGCCAATATCAGTGAAAGTTAAACTTGACATTATTCTAATACAAGATTCAAGATCATTGTCTCAGAAGCTAGAATCACAAGAAATAGAAGAAAGTATAATCAAGGCTCCAGATAGCAGTACAAGCGATGAGAGTGAAAATAAAAAAGTAAGATTCTATGAACAGACAAACGAAACTATAGTATCAGACGTTCATATTAGCCAAATTCCGTGTGAATTCAATCTCTTGGCTTTGGAACAGGATTGGCTAGTCACTGGGGTCAAAAACTTCACCTTAGACCTAGATTTTGAAAATGATCGAAGCAATTACTTTGAATATGACCTTGCTATAATTCCTCTTAATCCAGGAACTTTAGAGCTACCTTCTGCCAAGCTTAGTATACCATCTAAATATAAAAAAGTGATTCATTTGAATTTTAAAAATAAGGCTGAAACGGTAAAAATTGTCAGTGAATTGAATAAGATTTCGCAAACATTTTAAATCCGTCTTTTCTAAATATCAAAGTTAATAGTAATTTATATAGAATTTTAAATTCATAAATGTTCAAAATCATTTATGCCTTTTAAAAGGGAGGATGCGTTTGGTTTTGAGGCGACCAAATGAGGTTTTAAACCTCTGTTATTCAAATATTCTTCAGTTGTAGGTCCAATTGAAGCTATTTTAAATTGTATACCTTCTCTTTTTATGTGATCAACAATGAGCTCTGTCCCTTGTGGACTGAAAAATACAATCCAGTTATCAAGATCATTTGAAGAAAAAATTTCATTATTGACACTTAAATAATTGGAAATTATGTCAGATCTTGATTCAGTTTTGTATGCAACTAACTCTTTTAAATCAAAGCCATTTGAAATTAGCTTTCTTGGTACTATATCTTTTCGAATTTCACCTGTTAAAAATAAAATTTGTTTATTAGATGATCCGCTTTCACTGAAAAGTGGGTCATTAATAATCAGATCGGCCAAAATACTACCATTTCCAGCATTTTCTCCACCTCTCACATCACTGAAACCTAGATTGGTTAACACATCGAAAGTTGCAGGACCGACAGTAAAAGCAGGTTTACTCATGATGATGTCGATTCCTTCAAAATTTTCAATTTTAAGTCTCTGTATTATAAGATCTAATGATTCAATACATCTCTGAGAGGTTATAATAAGAGCTTTGAAATCATTCAAAAACTTAGGTGACTTCAAAAAGTTACAAATTTCGTCATGGTTAACATGCATATGATTTAAAAGCGGAATGAAAACGGTATTATAATCATTTTTATCAAAAGCCACTAAATATGGATCCACTGGTGTTGTCTTATTCTTCAGTAACACTACGTTTCTCCCCATTTTGCACCTTCAGTGATACCGCTTTCAATAATGGATATTTAAATAGACCAATCACTCAATCGCTTAAGCAAATATATTTTGGTGGAAAGAAAAAATTTTAAAATTTGATTTTTCACGATACTATTATCATTGAAGAACAATCAGCTAAACTAGCAACTCATAATGAGTTTAATTTCAGACATATTAAAGCTGGCTAATGCATTTGAAATAATATAATAGCAGTTTCAATAAAATGGAGTTTTGTTTTTTTATATTTCTTAATTTGTATATTATCAACTGGTATCCTCTGGGTATATAAAGATGCTCATTCTTATAATCGTTTTCTTCAACTAAAATATTTAAAATACTATTTTTAATTAAAAAAAATATATATACAAAATAGGTGTATAACTTCAAACTTACAATAATTACAAATTAATACTGTTGTTAAACATATACACTATCAAAATCTTTCAATACATAAATTATTTAACAGAATAATGCTCGTCTGAAGACATCATTGACGTATTTGTGTCTGAAATCAAAGAACTACTATGAATTGAAATAATGGAATCATCTTCATCACTTAAATGAAAAGAAAAGTCTTCTTTCTTTTTATTATTTTTTGCTGAGTTGTTTCTATCCTCTTCTTTAAGTAAATCCTTCATAGAATCATGAATAATATAAAAGTCTTTCAAATTCTCTCTAAAAAGGCCATTGAAATTAGCAGCATTTGTTTTCAATTCCAATTTGAGTTTTTCCCTAAATCTTATAATTACTGTCTTTAATTTTGTAATTTCATTCGATGATATTTCTGATTTATGCAACGCATTCAGAAAAATCTCAAATGATTCATCAACATCATTTTCAATTTTATTATTACAAAATGTTAAGATCGAGCTACCAACTTGATATGAATTTCTTTGAATCAAATAGTATTCAAATATTAGTAAACTAACTTGTTTGATAATACTAACACATTTTTCTTTACAAAAGCAAACAAATTTGTCAATAATTTCAGTATTTTTTTTATCAATATGCTGACTTGCCTCAATGAAGGCATTTAAACTTTGAAAGTGATCACTCCCAAGAATCTGAGATTGTAAATTCATTAAACTGGAATTGAACAATCCATAGATTACTGATATCCAAGCAATTACCCATTCTTCACTTGTAGATTGTAAGTCTATGATTTTCCGTGTTGTCAAATTATCAATGTTTCTAATTTCATGTAAATTTTGGTTGAGGCATTTTGATTGAGAGGATATTTTAGACTCCATCAAAGATAACCTATTCTTCAAGTCAATAATTATTGAATTAACTAAATACTTATCATTATTAGCTTCAGAACTTTCATCAAAAAGGTTCCCTGAATCATTGTTTATATGTGATGTTTCATTTTTACCGAAAAGAGTATTACGAACAAAGCAAGCATCTTGAATAAAACTCTCAAATTTTTGATTTTTTTCTTCAAACAATTGATCTTTATCTGTTGATTTCAGAGTATGAATTAGCTCATCAAACATTTTTATAGATGCATCAAATAAAAGTTTTGAGTTTGATAACATAGTTTCACATTTATAAATAGTTAGCTCATTATTTTTGAACTTTTCAATCAAATTTGTTTTCAAGTCATCAAAATTTTGTTTTATATTTTTGGTTTCTTTATCAACGATATCTTCTAGCTTAATTTTATCAGATTGTAAAGCTTGGAATGCTTTAAAAAAGGTCTTTACATTTTGAGAAGCTTTATTGATTGTTTCTTCCAAAGGTTCTACACTTTCAACAATATTTTCAACACGTTTTAAACTTTCTATGCATGAGCTTTTATATTTTTCAATAGTTTTAGTAGTTTGTAAAATTTTGCTATCAAATTTTAAATTATTATTAGCCATCAAATCATGAAATGCTTGTTTTTGACTTTCTAACTCTTTATTAAAATACATCATTTGTTTAGATTCGACTGTTTCTTCATCAACTAATATCGAATCTACAACAGCTTGCATATCTCTCAAACTTTTTTCATTAGCTTGTATTTTCATTTTAGAATAACTACTCATTGAAAACACCTTCACCATTAAAAAAGAAGTCAAAACTAATAAAATTATGTTAATGAAACCAAACGTTAATATGATTGTGCTAGTTAAAGTTTCCATTTCTTTCTGTCTAACAAATGGATTTAATACATTGTGTTCATATTTGCTAGAATCCACTCCACTTAATATAGATACTAGATAACCCAATATAGTAGCTCCTGCTCCTAATAAAAAAGGACCTGGCCGAGTTTGGAGTAACATCTCAGAAAATCTTCTGAATGTTTCTGATGTTTGTGTTGGAACCGTCATGCAACACTTTTTTATTTTTGTTTTCTTTCTTTTGTTACTTTTCTTCTGAATTAAACATGTTATACTTGTCATGTATTGTAAGAATATGTACTTTTTATATGATATTTAGTAATTGAAAACCTATTTGAAAAGGATTTCTACGTGCTCATCTGACTCGTCGTCAATTCTTGTCACAAAACTGATCGCGATTAAATTCATTTGAAGATATATTGATATGTATATAGATAACTACTGACGGGAAGTTAATGGACGCGTCATCTGGCATGGATGAAAACTCAGCTTTGTCCAAAGAATGTCCTCATCAACCTTCAATATTTTCTGGTATTGAAAGACTATTTTGGTCTTGGTCTGAAGCTTTACATATTTCTTCACAAACATTCAAACCAAATCATATTATCCGGTACGAAGATGGTAAGTTCATTGTTGACGGAGATCAAGTTACAACTATACTTACAAAAGGTTCTGAAAAGTCTCAATTAGAAGTTATTCAAATTTTAGTTGATGAAATAACAAATCTGAGTTTTGAAAAAAGATTTGATCTTTGGAAACTTATTAAATCAATTATTGATCTTAAAAGACCTGGTCCTTTAAGAAAAGAAGTTTTTATTTTGTTTGCTGAAATTATAAAGCTAAATGATATGACTTTAGAGTTAAGAAATGAATGTTATGAAGATATTGTCTATAACGTGGATATTGATTCCATTGATAAAAACTTGAACGAGATACTTTTATGTTTACATGAAATTCTAAAGTCTAACATTAAAGATATTAAGGATCTTTTATTTCATAAAGATGAACCACTTCCTAAATTTATTTTCAATTTTCTTAATTTAGCACAAAAGAGTGATAATAAACATATTGAAATTCTTCTTATTTTAATCATATCAGAAACTATCAACCGCAATTCATTCAGTTTTGATGTTTCACAGCTCAATTACTTGCTCAATTATGTTATTGAACTATGCATACAGTCAAAAAATGAAACCGTTATCAGCATTTCAGTTTCATTTTTTATTTCTCTTTTACCTACTAATGTAAAATTTGAAAATTCCATGTATTCGGTGGTTTCCATTTTAGGTGGTTCGGATGGTACTGATGACTACGAATTAGAAGAAAAATGTAAAACACTACTTGATGGATTATTAGGAAACCCAATTTATTCATTAAATGTGATGACAAGTATATATGAAGTATTAGTTGGAAAGAATGAGAATCAAAATGTTGGAACTAAATTGTCAATTGGATGCATTCGCCTTCTATGTTACTCACTGTCGTATCTCGGATCAGAAAAACAGATTGGTACAACGGTCACAACTTTTTATGAAACTCATTTAATTGATCTTTTGAATTCTTTTCTCTTAGTATCTGCCAAGAATGATCATTATGTTAATATTGAAATAATTAAATTCATAGTAGAAATTTTGGAAAGACCATATACTTTGAGGTCATATTACAAATTTTTAGTTGAAAATTCTCTCTTTTGGAATATTTTACATAATTTGAACTGGTATCAAAATACAGAATTAGGATTCAGCTATAAAGCTATGCAAGTGGAATTGTTTAATAAATTACAAAACCTCGATATAACAAATTTTTATAAAGCAGAATTATTTCATTATTTTGACTCAAATTATAAGATCTTAACATCTTATAACATATGTTTTCAAATGAGTTATTTCTCAAAAAATTTATTATGTGTCTGTGGAGCAACTAGTTGGAAAATGAATTGCAAAAACATTATTGAACGTTACTATGCTACTTCTCCACTTGAAGTTTTTAAAGTTCTTCAAGAATCGTTTCTGTACTGTCTCCCACTAAGGATTGATAAACCTAGTCTGAAATTTTACATAGATTTACTGTGTAATACCTGCATTATTGGTGTTCCATTTGAGTTAGAAAATGATTTATTAGAGCCATTAACTGATGTTCTGATGAAAGTTCCTCCAGAACAAGTGATTTCGATATTAAATACATATGTCTCAAATATCAAAACAAAACAAGAATCAAATCCTATTTTTCTCTGTAAAGTTATTTTACTTGTTCCGTTGAAATTTTCAAAATACAAATATTTGAATCAAATTGTTGATCATTCTATAAAGCTAATTATTGAAATTGTTGAATATGCTGATAATTTCAGCTGCCATCTATTGTTCCAACTAAGTATGGAATTTCTGGTCAGTCTTAGATTCTTGAAAAAGGGAGATGTCCAAATTGCTTTTATCAATTATAAATGTGAACCTCATATGAACGAGTCTTGCATCCTCGATAAACACTTGATTCAATTTGAACATCAAGAAAAAGATAATGAGTTTGATTTATTTATTTCAAAGTACTTTTCGAATAATAAGACTCAAGAATTTGAGTGTTCTTTAGATACCAAGCTTTTACTTCAAATTTACTACAATATATTGTCAACTTCTTCAGATTGGAGAAATTATCTTTATGTTTTAAGAAATATTAGGCCACAAATGATGAATTTAGCCTTAATTTTAAAAAAAGATGAATCAGAAGTTTCGAATTTATGCAAACTAGTCACTGAGCAACTCCAATTGATCTATCATTTTAGTTTCAAACTTCCAGTAGAATTAACCTATGAAAACGTTCAGACTGAAATTTTACATTTCCTTTTCAACTTTTTCCCATATAAAGATCATATATCATTTTCAACTCATTTAAATTTGATGCGTTCAATTATTTTAGATTTTCATTTTGATCAACATTCAAGGGTTGATTTCATGAATTTTATTAATGTAGCTCTTTACGAATTACCTAATGTCATGAAAGAATTCATTGGAACTGTATTAAGAATCATAAAAAAAGATTTGCAACAACCTGAGGCTTATAAAACCACTTTAGAATTTCTTGATAGTGTCTTAACATGTGAAATACAATGTAACCATGAGCTAATATTTCTCATTCTCATTGAAATTCTTACAAATATTAGCTTAGATATAGATGAAAATGAGAAAAAGTCTAACAATAGTTTACAAAAATTTTTATTAATTAAGGCCAATAAAATAATACATGCATTTTATGAGTTGCAACCAATTGAACTTCCTGAGTTAAAAGAAGATGTTGAAAAGATTATGAGCAATGTATCATCAAAATATATAAATAATTTAACATTTATTCCAATCAAACTTGAAGTTTTATATGCAGATTCGTTCAGATCATCTAAATATTTAGATGACTTTTCAAAAATTTTAAATAAAGAAGGTACCGATCAATTAAAGTTTATCATAAATATTGACTCAATGAATAAACTCCAATCAATAAAAAAAAATATTATTTTTATTTTATGGGTAGATCATGATATTGTTGATACATATTATGATTTACCAAAATATTCGATAACAATAAAGCAATTTGAAGAAAATAATAAATTTTTTGGAATTTCTACTAGTGGATTTGAAGGAATTTGCATGAAATATGTGATCGTTAATGAAAATTTCCTTTATGAGCTAGCAAAAAATATAATTAATACATGTGCATTAGAATGGAACATTAAAATGAGAGTTTAATGTTTTCCATCAATTTTTATATACTTATACCCCCCAACTTTTTATACCTTATGGCTAACTAAAATATTCGTTTTTATAATTCAAAATGTAACTTTCATTATATCTTAATTCATCAAAATTCATTCCTGTACTATATATTAATATATATATATATATATATATATGGTTGAATAAATAGTTAATACTTAATAACAAGAAGAATACAATGTAACCAGTCACTGATCCTTTTACAAGTGCAAATGAAATGTTGACATTTGTTTAATCTTTCTTTTCAGCATCACGTTTAGAGTAAATCATACCTGTAAATGGCTCTTCAATCAATAAGACAACTTGATACATTGAGTAAACCAAAGCTGAAACAAGTAAACCTGCTGGCTTACCATAAAATAAAGCAGTACCTAAAAAGCACAATGTTGAACCATCGTACATTGGATTGTCAACAGTACTAAATGGGAAACTAGTAATTCTTTCATCGAAATAAAAACCAAAATGGTCACCAAGATAAGTACCCACAATACCTAATTTGTACATAGAACCTAAAACAAAAACAGAGCCAATTGAAAAACTAATAACTCCTAAAAGTTTAACTAAAGCGTTATCTAAATGTGGAGAAGTTGCTTGAGATGAAATAGCATCACGATAAATTTCATCTCTGAAGAGACCTAAAGTGAAAACAGAGAGAGAAAATGCATAAACGGCAAGCTTCTTTGATCCAAAACATAACTTGGATAATGCCTTTGTATAATATTCTAATCTAGCACCAAAATTCCAATATAAAGGATTAAAGATAATAAAAAATAGAGATGCTGTTTTCACGTGTTAGTAAACTAAAATTTGCGGGGAAATAAAATTGAAAGTATTTCTTTTAGTAAGCAAGTAAAATATCATGCATTTAACTTTAATATCAAATCAAAATTAAGTGTGACATATAGTTTTACAATACCTCAATTGAAATTAATTTTAAAATTTTAAAAATATCATTTGGAAAGTGGTTATCACATACTTTGGAACTTCTTATCGTTGAAGTCGATATCGTTATATAGATCAAGTGCAATTTCTTTTAAACTCATAGTGGTTGAACAACAATGTGTGGTATAATAATAATATTAGTAAGAAAAATACTACAAAAATATTTCATTAGTAGCAATAAATAACAATTGGGAATGGTGTCTTTTTATAGCTGTACCAAATCTCATTTCACATGCTGTCTTGTGACCTCTGAGATATGAGCATGTGAAAATTGCCTTTTGTAATTTGCAAAAACTAAAAAAATACAAAAAAACATCGGAAACGCGCATAAGTTTCCTATTTGGAATACGACGATTCTTTTCTTTATTTATCTTTTTTTAGAGTAAAAATCCTATATGTAATATAATAATAATAATAATAAAAATCATTCCAAAACAAAAGCTGTAAAAAGCATTATTAAATTGATCAATCTGAAATAGATTGTGCAGTAAGTCTCTTCTCAATTTCAGCTAATTCTCTTTCTCTTGCTTCAATTTCTTCTCTTTTTAGCATCAAATCTCTTTGAACCCTTTCTTCAAAGGCATGTAATCTTTCTTCTTCTAAACGGATTTGTTCTTCTTTTGCAAGGATATCATTATCAATGGCACTATTGTTAACGGCTGATTCATTTTCACCATATAAAGCATTTGAAGGTTCAATTGGGGTATCAGAATTTTGCATATAACTGATATTTTCATTATTATCATAATCACCTAATGTCTTTGTTCTATAATTTTCATATAATACTTCATGAGTAAAATCTTTAAAATCATTTAAATGAGTAATAAGTAAAGTATTTTTTAATGTTAAAAAATCACTTATTTCATTATCAAAAACATCTACTGAACCCCATGGATAAATTCTAACTCTTTTTAATTCTCCAGTTACTGGATCTTTTAAAGTTGAATTTGAACCCATTAAAGCATATGGAATTGACTTTTGTAAAAATTCATTTAGACGGATAGTTTCTTCATCAGCATTTTCTTCTAAAGAAAAATACTCATTATTAAAATCAAAAATTGGCAATTTATAATGTTCAATATCTTCTTTAATTAATTGTTTGTTCAGTTGAAGTTCTTGAACTGTTAAAGAATCTGATTTACATATACAAGGTAAAATATTGACATAATCACCTAATTGTTTAATAATTTCAATATCTATTTCTTTTAATCCATGACCAGTTGCATTTATAAAATATAAACAAACATGAATACGACCATCTTTAAATCTTGGATTTCTTCTTAACCTTGATTCTTCTACTAAAATCTCATCAAATTGATATTTAACATAATCTTTAATTACTTTAAATGCAACACTATTATTTAAAGAATCTCCAAAACCTGGTGTATCAATAATATTTAAATTAATTTTAACACCTTCAGAATCTTCAAGTTCAACTGTTGATTTTCTAAGTTGTAATTCTCTATCATGAGAATTTGATTCTTCTGGTGAATACATATTTGCAGTTGTAGAAGGTTCAACAATTAATTGATCACAAAATGTATTAATAAATGTTGATCTTCCTGAACCTGATTGACCAATAACCATAACAGTAAAATTCAAAGATTTTTTCATAATCTTTTTCTTTCTGAGCTGTATAATAGATTAAGTAAGAGAAGTTAGTAAAATCATTTTAATTGATAAATAAATATAAACTTGGGAATGTTTTAAATCAACTAAATTTTCGATTATTAAAAAATTGTACATACAGCAGCAGAACTTTCAATAACAGTCACCATTTTCAATTATAATTGGAAAACTAGTATAAATATTTGTTTGTGTAAGAAACAGATGTTTAAAAGTATTTAATTTGTTGATATTGTTGTTTTCTTAATTTTTTAATTCTCTCTCTTTCTCACGATTATTCTTTCATAACACGCGAGAAACACGGTTTATACACTCTATTTTTCAAGAGAGAAAGAGAGAGCTGATCGAGATCAAATTTTAGTAACGCGTTATAAATGTTTAACTCTCTCTCAATCTCTCAATTTAAAGGTACGTTATAATATTAATTAAAGAAATTCAAATGAAAACTCATATATCTTTTATAGGGAAAGTTTAATAACATATAAAGTAAAAATAAAAAAAACTCTAACACCAAATAAAAATTGCCTCCAGTCGGGATCGAACCAACGATCTCCTCATTACGAGTGAGGTGCCTTAGCCACTTGGCCATGGGGGCAAATTCTGTTCATTTTATGTGAGGAAATTTTATAATCATTGAATAGAAATCACGTGACCATGGCCATTTTCTAGGCTGTGTTGTGGCTTAGTAAGTAAATGAAAGCAATAACATCTGTACACCTATGATATAAAATCATCCAATAAGCCACGGGTTGTTATAAAATATAACGTGTTTTTTTCTTCATTTATTTATTTTTTTATACAACAGTTTGTAAACAAATTATTATTACAAATTTCTACTAATTTGTGTTTGCCATCCTTCTTTTATATAACTGTTTCTTTTTCCCTTGAATACAGTATCAAAAATGTCTTCATCTTTACCCTTGTTATCAAAGGCTACAGTGGAAAAGCATAACACTGAA
>JAJLVG010000035.1:0-16383 GCA_030564585.1 Martiniozyma abietophila
TTTCAACATCTGCAATACCCGAAATCCACGGCGAACACCAGCATCACATTCATCAAAAGGACACTGGCCGTCGTAGTCAACAACAACCTTCCAATGATAATATAGATTCTTCAGATGATAAACAACCATCTTTGTTATCATGTACAATTGCAGGTGGGTTTGGTGGTATTGTTGGTGATACTTCGATGCATTCACTTGATACGGTGAAAACTAGACAACAAGGAGCTTCCCATGTTGCTAAATATAAAAGCACACTTTCGGCATATAAAACAATTTTTGCTGAAGAAGGTTTACGTAGAGGATTATATTCTGGTTATTCAGCAGCTTTACTTGGTTCATTACCATCATCAGCAGCATTTTTTTTAACTTATGAAAGTGTTAAAAGATTAGCTATAAATGAATGGGGGGTACCAGAAACTATTGCATTCCTTGCAGCAGGACTTGTTGGTGATTTAGCATCATCAGTATTTTATGTTCCTTCTGAAGTTTTAAAGGCAAGATTACAATTACAAGGTAGATTTAATAATCCATATTTTAATTCTGGTTATAATTATAAAGGAATTTATGATGCAGTTAAAACTATAGTAAAAACAGAAGGTAGTGGTGCATTATTTTATGGTTATAAAGCTACACTTACACGTGATTTACCATTTTCAGCATTACAATTGACATTTTATGAAAAGTTTCGTCAATGGGCATATGAATTAACATCACAATATCCATCATCAATTGAATCAACAATTAAATTATCATCAACGGTAAATGATGATGATAATAAAAAAAATAATAATAATAGTCGAAATATAATAACAAGTAAAAAGAGGGATTCACAAATTTCAGCACCACCTGGAAGTTTACCATTATATGCAGAATTATTATCAGGTGCATGTGCTGGTGGTTTAGCTGGAACTATGACTACACCATTAGATGTTGTTAAAACTAGAATGCAAACTCAAAATGCAAATTCTGGAACAACTTTATTAAATCCAAATTCAATTACTTCAAGTCTTAAATCAATTTTTAAAGCTGAAGGTTTAACGGGATTATTTTCTGGTGTTGGTCCAAGATTTATTTGGACAAGTATACAAAGTAGTGTAATGCTATTATTATACCAATTATGTTTACAAACTTTAGAAGGTGAAGATGTTTTAAAATAAACGACTTGATAAGGATCAACTTTAACTTTAGCTTTAACGTTACTTAACCTAATCTAACTTAGCTTATTCTATATTCTCCCATACTCTATATAAATCCGAACAAAATAAAAGAAATATAGATAAGAAAGAAAGAAAGAAAGAAATGAATAAAATAAAGATTAAATGCCCCGCCCCCGTTATGTGATGGGTACTTCTATATCTCTAAAGTATAGATGTAAAATCATGTTCTAACTGCTTAAAGAGAGAGCTTATAGGTAGTTTTGAAGTAATAAAATTATATTGTTATTGTTAATAAAATTTTATTAATTTCAAATTTAATGTGGAGAAGTAGTGGGGAAAAGTAGAAAGAATAGAAGGAAGATCATCATTTCAATTCATTTCCACCTAAAAAAGAAGTACAAACAAAAAACCTACTAAACCTTTTAACCTATTACAATGTCTATCATTCCAGATTTTTCTACAGCTGCAGTCCCACAACTTAAACCTGTTCTCTTTTTTGATATTATTGCCAAAGAAGCAGAAAATGTTTATTCAAATGGTTCCCATACTCAAAAATTTGTCGGAATCAAAGGAGGATCTGTTAAATCATTAGATTCATCTCTTCAATTTGATGCTAAAATTATCCATGGTTCTGATCAAATCACATTTTATTCAACTGATCCTTCAATTGGTAATTTAGATTGTAATGTTTTCCTTGATCTAGGAGAAGGTAAAAATGCCCTTGTTAAATATACTGGTGTTGTTCAATTTACTGGTCAAACTGCTAAAGTTGTTGGTGGTGAAGCCAATACAATGGAGTTTGAAGATGGTTATGTTACATGTCACCCTCGTATTGAATTGAGTGAAAATTGTACAGAAGAATCATGGGTTAAATCCATTAACTTTTTAGGTAAAGGAAGATTCATTAGGGATGTTGATAACACTTTACACGTTCAATATTACATTTATACTTTTGCTTGAATGCTTTATTATGATTCTATGACCAGAAATTTATTATCTATTATTTTTTTTTATATGATCTACTTTATTTTACTGTTTATTTTATTTTATTTTATTTTATTGTTTATTTGATTGTTTATGGTTATCATGATTCTTGAATACTCCAACCTTCAGTAACTAATCGTTTATACCTTTGAACATCTTTTACCGATAATTGCTCATAATGATGGAAGTTAAAATATGTGAATAACACAGGAACATTTATCAGCTTTTCAATTTTCAATACATTATTAATAATATCTTTATCGTAGAGATTATTATTATTATTATTATTATTATTATCTATTGTTTCCAATTGAATCTTTTTAGGCCTTCTCTGAGTGGCAATATGTTCAAGCTTATTCAACTGTTGAAACTTAAAATTTAAATCTTTTTCTTTTATTGATGTTCCATTAACAATAATTTCTTTATATTCATCAATCTTTGCACTTTTGTTATTTGTTTCAGTACTCATAATAGCTTTAAAATTCTCATCACATATCATAACTTTTTGTTTTAAAATCTCCGTTATAGTAACCATCTTTTGAATATCTTCACCAACTGCTGTTAATAATATTTCAACATTTTCTTTTTCTTTGTTAATTATTAAATAATTTAATAATTTGTCTAATTTAGCTTTTATTTTATCATTCTTTTTTAAATTCAATTTCAAAACATCATCACCAAAGGATGAATACGTTTGTGAATCATTAATTTGACCTTGTTGGACATTATAACTCATTTTTTCTTTTAATGTTCTTCTTTTCTTTCCTTTTCCTTTTCCTTTTCTTTTTTAAATTGAATTTTACGTGTTTTTTTTTGTTTTTCTTATTTTTGGACAAAAAAGAAAGAATTAAACAAAGAAAAGACTTATTTTTGATAACATTAACATTACAATGTCATTACTTACAGTTACAGATCCATTGAGAGATAGACAAGTTGATCGATTGAAACATATGCTTCATTTGAACAAATCATCAGATATTAATTCTGATGATCTCATTTGGAAAGTATTAGTATTAGATTCAAAATCAACAAGAATTGTTTCATCAGTTTTAAGAGTTAATGATTTACTTGATTTAGGTATTACAATGCATACAATGATTAATCAAAGAAGAGCTCAAATGTCTGATGTTCCTGTTATTTATTTCCTTGAACCAAGTATTGAAAATATTAGTTCAATTATAAATGATATTGAAAATGATCAATATTCTGAATATTTTATTAATTTTACATCAACATTAAATAGATCATTACTTGAAGAATTTGCAAAAAAAGTTGCTGAAACAGGTAAATCAATTAAAGTTCAACAAGTTTGGGATCAATATTTAGATTTTGTTGTTACTGAACCAAATTTATTTTCACTTGAAATGAATAATATTTATTCAAAATTTAATGATCCAAAAACAACAGAAGATGAAATTAATTTAAAAGTTGATCAAATTGCTTCAGGATTATTTTGTTCTATTCTTACAATGGGTAATATTCCAATTATTAGAGCAAATAGAGGAGGTCCAGCAGAATTAATTTCTCAACGATTAGATCAAAAATTAAGAGATCATGTTATAAATACAAGGCATTCATTATCACCTATTGGAATTAATGAAAAATCAGTCTTAATTTTACTTGATAGAAATGTTAATTTACAATCAATGTTTGCTCATTCATGGATTTATCAATGTATGGTTAGTGATGTTTTTAAATTAGAAAGAAATACAATTAAAATTGAAAAATTAATTAAAAATGGTGATGATAATAAAATTGAAATTAAAAAATTTGATATTGAACCAAAAGATTTCTTTTGGAATCAAAATTCTTCTTTACCATTTCCTGATGCAGTTGAAAATGTTGAAAAAGAATTAAATCAATATACAAAGGAAGCAAAAGATATAACTTCAAAAACTGGATATTCATCTATTCAAGAAATTGATCCAACAAATGATAAAGATACGAAACATATTCAAGAAGCAATTAAAGCATTACCAGAATTAACTCATAAAAAATCAATTATTGATATGCATATGTCTGTTTTAAGTGAATTAATTAAAGAATTACAAAGTAATTCACTTGATTCATTTTTTGAAATTGAACAAAATATTAATGAACAAAATATTGATAAACAATTTTTTGATTTACTAAATTCAACATCTGAAGGTGATAATAAAGATGATAAATTAAGAACTTATATCATTTTATATTTATCAAGAGATTTATCAAAATCTTTTATTGATGATTGTGAAAATAAATTAAATCAATTAGGATGTGACCTATCTTCATTATCATATATAAAAAAATTTAAAGAAATGACAAAAATGACAGAATTACAATTATCATCAGAAGTTCCAATTCATCAAAATGATTCATCATCTTACCTTGGTAATAAAGGAGCATTATTTTCAAATCTTTCTTCAAAACTTTTAAATCTTGATGGATCAGGTAAACTTTCTGAAGGATTTGGATCATTAGTTAATGGACTTAAAAAGCTTTTACCAGCAAAATCTAATTTACCAATTACAAATATAACAGAATCTATAATGAATCCAACAAATGCATCACAAAAGTCACTTAAATTAACAGATGATTACTTATTTTTTGATCCAAGTATTACAAGGGGGACCCATTCTAAACAACCAAAAAGATTAACTTTTAATGAAGGTATTGTATTTGTTATTGGTGGAGGTAATTATCTTGAATATTCAAATTTACAAGATTGGTGTAATGAATGGAATTCAACATTAAATCCTTCAACAGGAGGAGCTGTTGGAGGAAAAGAAAAAATTGTTTGTTATGGATCAACTAGTTTGGTTACAGCTGAAGAATTTTTACAAGAGTGTGGTCAATTGAAATGATATTTTATATTATAATTTATATTAATTGATATTTCAATATGGTTTATAAAAAAAATTTAAAATAATAACTGTTAAAACTAGTTTACAATTGTATTTGAAGTTGTATGTATTTGTCGTCAAATTAAATTTATTATCTTTTCTTTCGAAAATCTGTTTTCATCTTTCTTTTTAACCTAAAATTGTACACAAATCAAAATGATACATATAAAAAAAACTTTTTAAAACATTAACACAACCAATTCATAGTTCAAAAGAAACTGATTTATGAATTAATTTATAAATATCCTTTATTTTCTTCTAAAATTTTTGTACTACGTTTTGCATCTAAAAATAATATTTGACATTCATCAATATCTTGAGTTTCAACTTCTGATCTACCAGAAACTTTTGCTAATATTGAAGCAGGAGAAAGTAATTGTAAAACGTATCTAAGTGAAGTATCATCAGAAATTAAAGCTAAAGAATCTAATGAAGGATCTGAAAGTGCAATTGATTCAGTTTTAGCTCTTTTTGAAACAATTTGTTTAATTTCATTATGTGAATAAGGTAATGTACGAACAATTAAAAGTCTATCAATTAAATCTGGTGGGATACCATGAGGAGATTTGATATCTTCTGCACCTCTAACAGAAGTCATACCTCTATTTGAAGCAAGGATAACAATTGGAGCAATTTCTGATTCTAAAGCTCTATTAAGGAAAGTAAAACATTCCATATCTAACATATTAACTTCATCAATAAATAATACACCAGGAACAAGTTCAGCAACACCTTGATCAATATATTTTGAAACCATTTTATTAACTTCAGTTCTTAATTTTTCTGTAATTTCAGTTTTACGTGGTTTTAATAATTGACCCATCATTGAAAGAATATCTTGACCACCTTGTGGTTTTGAATTTGCAATATCAAGGTCATGTAAACTTATATCTTGAACAATTTCTTTCTTTTTATGAACATCACCTTTTGGTAGTGGAACATATTCTTCGGCTTCTAAATCAAATTCAGTTGCATAAGCATCAGATCTACCAACTCTTTTAACTGAACCAGTATTTGATTCAATATAAATAACATCACCAACAGAAATTTTTTCTTTTTGAATTGATTCATAAATACTTGGATCAAGTTTTAAATTTTTTGTACCTTTTGAAGTTTTTAATCCAATTAAAACATGTTTAATTGTTTTACCATAACCACCTAAAGGATTTTCTGCTTCTTCAGGAGTTAATTCAATAACTTCACCTTCATAAACTTCTTTAACTTCTTTAATTCTAAGACCAATTGCTCTTCTAAAATTTTCCATTAAAGCTTCAGTCTTTTTAACTTCAATAGAATATAATTCTGATCCAACAATTGGACAAAATGGAACTTTTGGACCTAATTCTTGTGAAACTGCTAACGCTAAAGCAGTTTTACCAGTTCCTGGTGCACCTGCAAGTAACATTGCTTTACCTGACATTTTTTTTGCTTTAATAAGATCAACAATGATACCACATGCTTCCCTTGCTTCAATTTGACCAACAAATCCACCATCAATTGCTTTTGCTATACCACGTTCATCTAAACCTAAACCTTTAATATGAGTATGAGCAGCTGTTCGTGAATCAGATGTTGTTTGAGGAGTCGTTTGTGGCAACAATGCAGCAGTACTTTCAGACATTGAGTATGATAATAATAATAACTGATTAATTAAAAAAAGTAACTGTATGGAAAGGATTTACTTACCAATTTTTTATTCAATTTTTCTACTCTTTAATTTTTCTTAAAAGTGAAAATGATTGTTTTAAAAATATTTGAATTTTTCCTTTTTTGTTAAAATTCGCCACGAAAAATTTTAAAAATTTTTTGTCGCGCAAATAAAAAAAAAGATTACGTAACAATTACTTCGTGATTACGTAACAATGCAAAAAAATAGTTTATAAATAAGCTTAAAATTTTATTGAATTTCTATCTGTTAAATTAAGTTAAGTTAAGTTAAGTTAAGAAGAGGAAGAGGCAGAAGTAAATAAATAGGAAACACGTAGTGAGATGAGTAATGAAAATGAAATTTGAATGTGAATGTGAATGTTTAAAAGTTTTAAATGAATTCGATCAATAAAAAGAAAAGAAAAAGGATAATTAGAGTTAAAAGATAAGAATAAGGTAATTCATAATCTTCTTATATCATTTTTATTTATTTATTTATTTTATTTCATTAATCATTAATCTAATCTTTTTCTCTTTTTGAATGTGTTTTAAACACTTTCAACAAACAAATAATAATTTCCATTTATTTGAATTTTTCAATTGATAAATCACCTGGGAATGTACCATTTTCTCTTTGTTCATCCCAAGTAGTTGTCCAATCAGTTGGACAAAGGGATTGATAAGTTTGCCAAAAGACTTTACATGGAGCAAAGTCTTCACCTTTGATAGCAACACATTTATGATAATCAAGGTAAGATTGAAAACAATGTTTAGTTTGATTTTGTTGTGGGAATCTAGCGTCGAAACCTGGTGTTTGAAGTTTGTAATCTGACATTATTAAAAGTTTGATTTGTTTTTATTAATCCTTCTTTCTTTGTTGGTATTTAAGTGGTGTGGTCTTCTTTCAATTCTTAAAGTTTTTTGTTGTTAAAGTTTTTAGCTCATTGAGAGGTGGCGCGACTATCTTTGCGATTTGATTGGTCGAAATCACAATTTTAACTCTTTACTAAAACGAAATTCTTAAATTGTCGGATGTGCGGATATATTGCCTCATTTGGTTATGCGTATCCGATTAGCCGACAACACAAGAAAAAATAAATGTTTTTTTAAAGTTTTTCCAAATTTTTCAATTTTTATTAACAAAAAAAAATTAATAAGTAAAAAGAAGAAGAGAAAGAAAAGAGAAAGAAAAGGAAGAAGAGAAGTAAAGAAAAGGGTAGAGAAATACTTATAGAATATATATAAACTAATGGATCATAGTTTATCTGCAGCAGCAGCATTTGCAAAAGGGCCATTCCAAATAGATCTTGGTTTAGGAACACAACCATTAATAGCTCCTTACAATAATAATAATAATAATAAAAACTTAATCTTACCTTTATATAAATCATCTTTCATTCCTGATCCAAATAATAATATTTTAAATAAAGAAGATCATGTAATAATCGGTTTAGATTTTAATCAACATTTATTAATCAAAGGTCAATATAATTTAATTGTTCTTAAAGGTTCAATTTCTATTGATTCAATTATATTTAATGAAAATTCATTGAATTTAATTCCAATAAATGCATCATCAATTACTTCTTTACCTCTTATTAAAACATTACCTTCAAAAGAATCATCTTTATCATCATCATCATCATCATTCACTTCTTTAAATGATCATCCAATATTACTCAAAATTATAAATAATGAAAAAGGATTTTCGAATATAAATACAATTTTACCATCATTAAAATCAATTTATTTAACAAATCCTGATTTACCTTCAGAACCTTTTTATTCATTTAAAATTATAACTTCAAAAGAACAAAATATTTTATCAAATATAATTCCAATACCTTGGAAAATTCAAATTGATAAATTATCAAATATATATAAATCTTCTTCTTCTTCAATTTCAACTTCAACTTCAATTTCAAAAATTCAATCACCAAATATTCTTGTCATTGGAAATAAAAATAGTGGTAAATCAACTTTTGTTAAAATTTTATTAAATAATTTAATTTCAAATTCAATGAAACATGTTCAAGTTTTAGATATGGATCCTGGTCAACCAGAGTTTTGTCCTCCACTTTGTATTTCTTTAACAAAACATTTTAAACCTTTATTTGGTACTATAACACCTGATATTATTGAACATTCATCAGATGATTTAATCAAATTTTATGGTTTTAATACTCCAGCTGTTTTACCTTTATCATTCTTTTCTAATTTAAATCCACTTTTAAATAAAATTAATTTAAATGATGGTTATGCAACATTAATAAATTCACCAGGATGGACAAAAGGATTTGGTGTTGATTTAATTAATCATATTTTTCAAAATTGTAATATTACTCATACAATTCTTTTAAATCAACAAGATAGAGAATTGGATTGTTTAAAAGAAATTAAGTTCCCTTCTAATATTGAAATTATTAATTTAAATGCAATATCATTTACTTCATTTGATGATGATAATTTTAATTGTGGTGGACCTTTATTTTCAAGTTCAATTATTAGAAATTTTAAATTATTATCAAATTTACATTATTCTTCTTTAAATAAAATTTATGATTTTAATCCTTTATTATCAAAATCTCCTTTAAAATTATCTTTTATGGATTCTACATCAATAAATATCAATTCAATAATAAATTTTAAAGGATTATCATTTATTACAATTTTAGATAGTGAAGGAATTGAAATTAATGATATTATTGAATGTTTAGAAACTCAAATTGTTGGACTTGTAACAGTTTCAACTAAATCAATTAAAAATATTTTAATTGAAAATGATCAAATTTCTTGGAAATCAAAATCTAATTTACCAATACTTTTAAATGAATCAATTTATCAACAATTAGATTCAAATTTTGAATCAATTTGTGCAATTCATTCAATTGATATTAAAAATAAATTTATAAACCTTTATGGTAATATTGATATTTTAAATATTCAAAAAAAATTAATTGATAATAAATTTAAATTAATTTTAGTTAAAGGGAAATCAGATTTACCAATTGATGAATTATATAATTCAAATATTGTTTCATTATTTAATAAAAAAAATCAAATAAATGAAAATTTAAATGGTTTACCATATATTAATCAAAGTTTTGGTAAATCAGATATAAAAGCAAGTAAAGTTGTTAGTATAAGAAGAAATATTCAAAGAGGTCGAATGTATTAAAATATGAAGTGGTTCATATTTCCATTCAAGATAATCATCATTACCATCACCATTACCATCATCATGTATCTTATAGTATATATAACAACTTTAATTTAAAGTAGAATTCCATCGATTTTTAAATATTTTTCAAATGAGCACGTAAAATTAAAAATATTTCCTATTTTGGAAATTTGTAAACAAAAGAAAAGAATTCAAAAAGTGAAAATTAACCATTTTCATCTTCAAATCCAATTTTGATTTGATTTTTATTTAATAATTAATTTAAAGATCATTTAGTTATAATATAGTTTTGCAAAGTTACAAATTTCTATTAAAAACAAGGGCATATGATACTGTTGCAGTCTTGGGTATTTATACTGCAATTATTTTCTGGTAGTATGGCAATCGCTTCATCAATCCTTGAAAATAATACAGTAGTGCTCAGGATCTTATCTTCAATTGTTGGTGGACTTGATATAATCATTGGATTAACTATATTATGGTCATTATTTTCTTTTAAAATTCAAAAGTTTAACATTCACCTTTTAATAATCTTCATATGGTCATGTTCAACAATAATTGCAATTATTTGGTTAGATTGGTCATTAATTAATAAAATCAATTTTTCTAAAGTTAATATTACTTTTATCACTTCATTAATAATCTCACGTTGTTTTTCTCCTTTATTATCATATTTTATTTTATTAAATAAATATTATCAAGTTTCTTTAAAAGATATAGAAAGTCGGCAATCTTTATCATTAAATTCTTTATCTTCTTTATCCTCATTGAATTTTATTCAACAACAAGATTTACCAATTACAACAATTAATTCATTAACTATGACAGATCAAAAGCAAAATACTTTTAATAGAAAAATTGATCCAATGATTATTTTACCTGAAAATATTTTAAATCAAACAGAAATTCAGAATAAAAATAAAATTGATTTAACAATTGTTGATCCAATCTTAAATTTTAATAAAGAATTGAAAGATCAAACAAATGTTGAATATAGCTATTTTTCAAATGATTCATGTGATTATTATAATAATTGTGGAAATTTATATAATCAAATAAATGAACAATTTTTAATTCAAGAAGAACAAGAACCTCATTACCAATATAAATTTGAAAATTACAATGATATCCCTGATAATAATAATTTACTAATAGATCAAATAAATTTAGAAGAACAACGAATTAGAATGTTAAATATTCCAATTATTGATTCTTCTCCAGTTCAATCAAATCCAATTGTATTTAATTCTGATATGAATTCTGAAAATATTATTGATAATAAAAAATTAAATCATATATCATTAAAAGATTGGAATGAAAAATTAGATTTTAATCAATTTCAAAAAATGACATTTAAAAATTATTCAATAAATCATTCAATACATTCTAAATCTTCTGAAAATTTAACTAAAATAACAAATGTTAATTCAGTAGACGACTTTTATCATACTTTAAATAAAGAAATCCATGAAAATAGTGCTCAAACTATTAGACATCAACAATCATTACCAATAATTTTAAAATCACAAAAGACTGTTCGTCATTCTTGGAGCATGCCTTCAGGATCAATGGCGAAACAATCAATGACTTCGTTGAATACAAACTTCACAATAACTTCTTCACCAAAAAAGTCAACAACATCAACTTATGAAATTAATAGATCTCATTCCAAAAGTCCAATTAAAAGGTTCAAATCTTTTAAAGAATCAATAAAAAATCAATCACCAACAAAAACTTTGACTGATGATACTTTTGAGTTAAATATGGACCTTGTAAAATCAATACAACAATCACCAATAAAAAGACCATCCATTTCTAAAAAATCAACATCCAAATCAATTTCATATTCTACTTCATCATTAGATCAGTTCAATTTGCAAAATGATTTTAAACTTAGTAACACTAGATCTTACTCAATGAAGATCCGTTCTTCTGTATTCAATAACTCTAAAATAAAAACTTTGAATGATGAACTTTCAAATATAATTAGTTCAACACCATCTCTATTAAATAGTATGTCTCCAGAAAAAGTATCTACAAATCAAAACAATCAATCACTGAAAAATGATTTGATTAAAGATTCAAACTCAGAAAAAGACACATCAAATTCACCAACTTTAGATTATGATACTAGTGGATTCTCATCAAATTCTATTCCTGATGGTTGTTTTAGTGCATATGATAAAGAAAAATGGCAGGCCATTAAGAATCAACAACAAGGAATAACAAAATGTTGAATAGTAGTAATCCTAATTTATGATTTTGATGTATCATAAAATTACCTATCACATTTACTTTTGTTTTCAATTTCTGTGATATCGATTTCGAATGTTCAATATAATCAATTTAACAGTATGAACTTTTACAAAAAATAATATATACCCAGGTTTTATAATAATTAATTAGTAGACTATAAAACTTTTATTTTATTATTCACTTAATGTGTTTAACAATATTTGATTAAAAGATAATGATATCAATTTTAAAATATCATTCCAATAATGACTGCTTGAAATTTTTTAAATCAGTCATAAATTCTTCTAATGTAACATTTTTACCTAAAGCTCTGACTTTTGATCCGAGGTACTTTGGATGAGATAGTAAATAATTTAATGCGTTAACAAAAATAGTACGCTCTTCAACAGTATCTAAACCTGGAACTAAGTTAACTTCATCAATAGGTAATTCCATCTCAATTGAAACGTAATTATAACAGTCAAATGAGTTAACGATCTTTCCAATAAGAATCAACTGTTCAGTTTCTTCGATTAGTAATGTTGAAATATATGAGTCCGATTCAAGCCATGAATGAATTGTAAAATCAATTTGTTTATGAAACTCTAATAAAAACCTGCAAATATTAAAATTAATCGAATCTTGAAAATGACTAATTAATGTTAATAATATTGGTAAAAATCGCTCAACCCAAAGGTGATAAAGTTTAACAACAATAGGATTATTTGAATATGGTGTAATATGGCCCCTTTGAATCATTAATGGAATAGTAGTCTCAATTAAAGAATGGAATAATCCATTGGAAATTAACTTTTCTGCAATCTTTTTATTTTTAACTAATTCCAAAATGAATAAAAGTGTATAATCTGCAAAAACTTCTTCACCTTGAACTTTAATTCGATGTGATATACTAAATATCGATATAATTGATCTATATGCACCCGAATCAATAATAGTTTTTGCAAGTTGCTCATCGATGTCATTAGTAAACTTCATCTTTAAAATCTTTTGTAAAATTTTCAGAATGAGTAAAACATCGTCGATTTGTTTTCCAATTAGACTATCAATCCCGAAGTCCGCTTCAAAAACAGATAAAACAGTATTTTTTATGCTTCCAAATAAGATATTAACCGATTTGCAAACAATATTTTTCCAAATATCTGTGAGAACTGATGAATGTTCAATGATGAGAGTTGAATCGTCCATTAAATCTAAGCAAATCAATAAAGTTCTCATTAAAGATTTGTAATAATCAATATTTATACCAACTAAACCTTTAGCTATATTTATTTCATCCGACTCAAGCAATTTTGCGCATGAGTTTATAATAGATAAAACAATATGTTGATCGTTTATTCTTGTTTCTTTGTTGGATATTGTAAAACAAATTAAAAACGCAAGTTCAATTCGACTACGGCAAACTTCATGAAGTAACGAAACCTGATGGCTATCTTGAATTGTTATCTTCAAAAGATTTGAAGCAAGCGATAAATAGTTGGCATCCAAAGAATTCGAGCTAATATTACAGTAACATGTAATCAATCCACCAAATGCCTTTGCCAAATCTATTCTTGAGGAGGTTGAAAGAAGTTTGTGTCCATTTTCAATAATCTTAAGCCTTAGAGATTCCCATTCTTCATTTGAACCGATGATCTTATCCATTATATTAAAATCATAAGCTAATTCAATATTCAAGTGGCTTTGTTTGTAATTTGCTGTGATCTCAAAATTTTCTAATTTATATTTTCCATTTGAAATTTTAGCAACTTCTAAATCTAACTTTTTAGATGATCCAAATTCGAAATTATCATCAATTTCAAAAACTCTTTTTATTTTTTCGATATTATCTGATGAATTCAATTTTGCAATGATTATATCTTCACATTTAACATTCTTCCCATGATAAACGTATAAATATAATGACAATATTTCAGCAATTTTAACCATCAACATCGTTCTATAAATTCCATCAATACCAGACTTATCATTATTTGTTAACGAAACATTTTCCAAACCTGAAATAGCCATATCTATCATTTTATTCACAAACTGTTCATCATCTGCTGCATCAATACCATGTGACCCATTACTGAAAACAGAAGAAAGGGCATCAAGCAAATGTAAACCAACTCGTGGTGAATACCTCTGATGGTTCAGAACATTCATTCTTAAAACAGTGAATAATGAAAGTTCTTCATTATTAGCTTTTTTTTCAACAGTTGCATCAATATTAATCTGTCCTGTAACTAGCACAACGGATAAACCTTCTTGTTTACTATGTAAAACGGCACCAAAATAATCATAAATTGAAATTCGTAAAGTGTCCGTAATAAAATTACTAAGCATTCCTTCATGAAGAGATTTAAGTAAAATCTCAGTGTGAACCGTACCTAAATGAGTCAACATAGATGGTGGTCCATCATTCCATTTTGCATCAACCAAATCCTTTAATAATTGTAACATAGCCATTTGTGTAAATGTATCAAATATGAAAACATTAATTAAGTCTGGTAATTTGTTATATAACTGCTTCTCAAGTATTGATGGACCTGAAGGTCTATTATTTGATCTTGCTTTGATTAGAACCGAGCAAAATTTCAATGATTTAGAAATCCATTTTTCGAACCAAAGCCCCACCAAATCATTTCTGGCAAGGGATCCGTAATGAGTAGATAATGTATCAATTGTATTGAATATTGCCCCTAAGGATTTAACATCTTGAATATCAAAAACCAAAAAGTTGCTTAAAATAATATCAAACGATTCTTCAAATACTCTTGTTATTTTATGATTCTTTTCTGCTGCAAAGTCAAATCCATCATAGAGTGTAATAATCGTTTCTAATAATTCAATAATTAAAGTTCCAATTTGATATCTTTGATGTTGGCTTGAACATTTCCAATTAGAAAAGTGCTCAAATATATGAATAGAATACAGAACAAAATCTTGAATAACTCTTGATTTTAATTTCGGCATAACCTGATTATTCTCATACACTGAGTCTTCAACAAGTGCTAAAGAAAGTTCGAGTATTTGAATTGTAAGATTATATGAACCATTCGGAACTTCTTTTTTACCTAGAATATCAAAGACCAAGCAGCCATTTTGTTTCATGCTAAAAAAATTTGATTTGTATAGATATGACCAAATACGGTATGAATGTCCATTTAAGACCAAAAATTTCATGACTTCAACGATTTTTTCTGATAGTTCAGTATTTTTCAAAAAAAATGATTGTTCAAGGATTCTAAATATTACGTCAATAGTATCTTGGTCTTCAATAAAATGGTCCATTGCCAAAAAGACTGCATTGACATTTGCATTATCAAGATCTCTAATAACGGTGCTTAACAACTTAAAAATTCTATTAAGTGTAGCAAATTTAGATGGTTCATTTGTAGTCAAATTAACTGATAAATTTTTCAAAATTCTTCCAATTAAAGACCAACCATTATATTCATACATGAAAAGTACAAGACTATTATCAACGGTATTTCCTGGTAGCATTTGAGCACGAGTTCCTTCTTTCAACAACAACGCTAGCTCATTATTATCTTCAAAAGGTGGTGAGACAGTAATATCTGATATTAATTTAATTAATTCAGGTTGTTTTTCATCTATGGTATATTTTAAACTAAATGTTTTAATATCCACACAATCTAAATAAGAATTAAGTTCTCTTAATTCTTCAAATGCTAAGTTTGCATTTATAGAAATTAAGGAAATGAATGAATCGATGGACATAGGCATTTTTGCTTTTAGTAAAACAATCAGTTTTTCAACTACGTTTGAAGAAAAAAACCTTTCAATGATTCTATTAGATGATGATTTCAAAATTTTCGCAAAAGTATCTATAATTTTGTCTGTTGATTGGATATATGGAACAAAGGTAATCACAAAGGAGCCTAGAACACTAGAATAAACTGGGTTGTAAGAAAGAACGTCATTACATCGCAACAATGCTTCACAAACGTCTAAAGTTAAAGCTTCATGGGCTAAAATAGTGTACAACTGTTCAATATTTTCTAAATGAGTTCCTTGAAAATCATTTAAAATTTTGATTACACGATCATCTTCATTATTCAATTGTAAAACCATATGCTTTCTATGTAAAATAATCGACCATGCATATAAAATGATTGAATTTGCTTTTGTTTCTAAGATAAAGTTGGTAATGATAATAAGATCTTTTGAGTCATTCATAAAAGATTCAGTATCATCTAAGGAACCAAAATTAAAATCCAAATCTAAGAATAAAAGAGTTAATGATGTTACTAAACATTCAAGTGTCAGTGAA
>JAJLVG010000035.1:16931-37650 GCA_030564585.1 Martiniozyma abietophila
TCAGGTTGTTTTTCATCTATGGTATATTTTAAACTAAATGTTTTAATATCCACACAATCTAAATAAGAATTAAGTTCTCTTAATTCTTCAAATGCTAAGTTTGCATTTATAGAAATTAAGGAAATGAATGAATCGATGGACATAGGCATTTTTGCTTTTAGTAAAACAATAAGTTTTTCAACTACGTTAGAAGAAAAAAATCTTTCAATGATTCTATTAGATGATGATTTCAAAATTTTCGCAAAAGTATCTATAATTTTGTCTGTTGATTGGATATATGGAACAAAGGTAATCACAAAGGAGCCTAGAACACTAGAATAAACTGGATTGTAAGAAAGAACGTCATTACATCGCAACAATGCTTCACAAACGTCTAAAGTTAAAGCTTCATGGGCTAAAATAGTGTACAACCGTTCAATATTTTCTAAATGAGTTCCTTGAAAATCATTTAAAATTTTGATTACACGATCATCTTCATTATTTAATTGTAAAACCATATGCTTTCTATGTAAAATAATTGACCATGCATATAAAATGATTGAATTTGCTTTTGTTTCTAAGATAAAGTTAGTAATGATAATAAGATCTTTTGAGTCATTCATAAAAGATTCAGTATCATCTAAGGAACCAAAATTAAAATCCAAATCTAAGAATAAAAGAGTTAATGATGTTACTAAACATTCAAGTGTCAGTGAAATATTTTCATCTTTAATAATATCTTTCATAGTTCCAAAATATTCAGTTTTATTCATCAGTTCAAACCATGAAATGACAGTTGATTTCATGTAACCATTCGAAGAGTACAAAACTAACACAGAAAGAGTATCGAAAGTTTCTAATAATAATGTTGAAAGTTTGATTTTAATAAATGGAGATAAAGGTGATTCAAACGTTAACTTTGAATATATCAATTTCACTTCATCTAAATAAGATTTAATCATAAATGAAGCATTTTCTTTAAGTTCTTTAATAATATTTATAAATTTATCAGATTGAGATACTGTAAAAGCATTAATAGATTGATCTTGTTTTATTAAAACATCAGAAAAGGTTGAAATTAAAATTTTAGATATTTTCAAGATTGCCTGCTGCTCTTCTATTATCCTATCAATAAAAAAATTTAAAATTTCTGATTTTCGTAAAGTTTCTGATACATATCCACTAGAAGTTGAAGATTGAAAATTTATTTGTGATGTTGACCTTGGTAATATTTTAGAAGAGTCAAGAACTACTTTAAGTACAAATTCTGTATTTATATTTAAAAGATCAATAATGTCTTGGACTACATCTTGAACTGATTCGGAGAGATCATTAATATATGTTTTTCCATTAAATTCAAATGATTTAGGAAGTATAACCTTTTTTGAATCTGAAGTAGCTGGTTTGAAAATTGATTCTTTATATTGAAGTGTTTCAATATTTTGATCTAAAAAATTTATTAGAAGGTCAATTGTTTGAGAATCGCAATTTTCCAAAGAAGATAGCAATACAAAAGAATTAACAAAGTTGCTGTTAAGAGTGAACAATATGTAAATGTTAGTAAAATGTTTTAAACTTATTTTGTTACTTCAATAACTGGTTTAAATTGATCAAACAGCATATTGAATAAGAAAAGGAAAAGGGAGAAAAAAGATATGCCACATACATATTAGATACACTGGCTTCGGCAGTTTTACCTATAATCGACATCGCAAAGAGTCTATAATGGTTCTTTTACTTTACCTCTTTGTTAAAAAGAGTAAAAGAACAACTTTTTTGTCTGACGCGTAAAATAAAAATAAAAAATTCAAATTTTTCAAAAAAATAGGAAAAATTGGTGCACGGACCATTCAATCCATTCAGATGAGTAGTTTGAGTTAATCTATCATGAGCAATGATAATGATAGATTAAGGAACAAGGAAGTGTTTCCTATTGATATCTTGTTAGTTTCCTGTATTTTACTTATTATTATTTTCGGCGTATAGATGTATAAATAAATATTTTATCTTTTTGATAAAATATTTCAATTTTTTAATTCGAAATCTCTCGATTTTCACAATTTTTATAGTAAAAATGGTTTTAATGATTAAGAAAAGTAAAACAAAAGAATTATACGATTAAGTACATCATGGTGTTTGATGATGTTAATGGAATGAATATTGCATACGAGGAAGCCCTTGCTGGATATAAAGAAGGTGGTGTTCCGATCGGTTCATGCTTGATTCATGAAGATGGTCGTGTTTTAGCAAGAGGTCATAATATGCGTGTTCAAAAAGGTTCTATGACCCTCCATGCAGAGATTTCATGTTTCGAAAATGGAGGTAGACTTCCTGCTTCTGTCACTTCAAAATGCACATTATATTCTACTTTAAGTCCTTGTACAATGTGTACAGGTTCAGCTTTATTATTTAAAATTCCAAGGGTGGTAATGGGAGAAAACAAAACATTCGTTGGAGGTGAAGATTGGTTAATAAAACATGGTGTTGAAGTCATAAATATGAAAGATTCTAGATGTGAAGCTATCATGAACAAGTTTATAACGGAACATCCTGAAATTTGGTACGAAGATATTGGTGAATAAACCCACACTTTACTAATATAATCGTATATGAAATCTATTAACATTTAACTAAATTAATATAGAATGAAACAAATTAATCTAAATAAGAAACTATAATAATCATTCATTGTAAATGAAAGAATCATGTAAGTTTTAGATAAACTCATATATTAATTACATAAAAATAGTTTACGTCGCAAAAAAAAATATTCTTTAACGAGAGATCTCTTGCGGAACAAGGAAAAGTAAAGAATAAAAGAGAACCGAAAAATTCAACATTAATACCTGGCTTTTCAGTAATATGCCCCCTAAAAAAAGAACTCGTAAGGAAACTTCAATCATTCCAATAGTAGATGAAGATCGTGAAGTGAAAAAACAACATGTTGAAGCCTCTCATACCCTTTATATCACAAATCTGAACTCACATATTAATCCTGAAACAATGAAGTTAAACTTATATGTCTTGCTTGCATCAATTGCGGATGTTATAAAAATAAATTATCCTAAAAAAGGCTTTCGTGGCCAAGCTTGGGTAGTTGTTAGTTCTTTAGAAGAAGCTCGTGCTTGTATTGACAATTTTAATGGATTTGATTATTTTGATCAACAGATAACTATTCAATTTGCTAAAAAAGAGTCAAAAATTATCAAAGAAATGATAGAACAAAGCTAATACATTTGAATAAATGTATATTAAACTGTGTAAACTTTTACTAATAATATATAAAAAAATGAATAATATCATTATTATACGCTACCTTCTCCCTTTACTTACTCTCCAACTTTCTTTAACATCAAATCTGTTAAACAACGGTTGAATTCTTTCCCTCTTTTTTGCAACTCCTAATTCATTAGAATCAGCCTTTTGGAAAAATTTTGGAGCATATGAAATCAACCAAGATGGTTCAATCTTTGTTGTACAATGCATATATTCTTTTGTTGTTAAGATTAATGTATGGTAGATAACATAATCAACTCCATGCCTTCTAAATAAAGCAGAACTTGGATGAATATGAACAGGTAAATTATCAGCTAAAGTTTTGTACTTTCCTTCGTCTCTATCATCAGATGGTGTGGATGATCTTTTTCCACTATGTTTAAAATAACCAGATACAAATGCTTTTCGAACCTGATCCATTCGATCTTTACAACTGTTGATTTGTAAATTCATTTCTCTATCATTTTTATTTAAATTATCACAAAGTTGCATTAGTTGTTTCTTCACATCTCTGGCTTTCTTCATTGATTTTTCTTGAATAAAGTTATCTTGACACCAAGTTCTTGAAAAGTGGTTATTTTCCCATTTCCTATAAACGTTTAACAATGTCAAATGATCACCAGAATAGTCATCAAACTGACGTTTCATCTTATCGGCTAACTCTTTTTTTTCTCTTGGTCGATAAAAAACATCCGGAACACTAATCATTGAAATTATTTCAATTACTTCATAACTACAACCAAATTCAAATGATTTAATAAGTGTTTTTGAAAGCATTGGCTCCATAGGAAAATAAGCCATACATTTTCCAACTTTTGTAAGTTCACCATCATTATTAATTGCATCAAGAATAAACAATTCTTCTAAGGCCTTAAGCATCGCTTCTTCACTTGGACTATCCATAAAACCAAAATTTAAAACATCTTTAATCCCCATTGCTTTTAACATCAAAACTGTATTTGACAAATTTTGTCTCAAAATTTCAGGAGATGTATTTGCTGTCATCTCGTTCATATATGCACTCTTTGTATATAATCGATAACAAACACCCGGTCCTGTTCTACCAGCTCTACCCGCTCTTTGATTTGCTTGTGCTTTTGAAATGGGTTGAACAATAAGTGAATCCATTCCTAATTTTGGATCATAGGCATTCACTTTAACAAACCCTGGATCTACAACGTAATATATCCCATCAATGGTAATCGAAGTTTCTGCAATGTTAGTGGCGATAACAACCTTTCTTTTACCTTCAGGTGTTGGCTCAAATATTCTACTTTGCATTTCAGATGGCATTGCAGAATAAATAGGTAAAACAATTAATTCTGAAGTATTTGGTTTTGATTTGTATAATGCACTCATCTTTTGAACAATAGTTTCACAACATGTTTCAATTTCATCTCTACCTGTTAAAAAAACTAAAATATCTCCCTTAGAACTATTTATGTGAACATCAATGACAGTATCAATGGTTGCTTCAATATAATCCAGCTCCGGTTTTTTGGTATAAAATGTTTTGACTGGAAAAGTACGTCCCTCAATATGAAAGATTGGACATTTTTGAAAGTAATTTGAAAACTTTTCAGAATCTAAAGTAGCAGATGCAATTATAAGTTTCAAAGTCCCCTTTCTTCTTATTACAGCTTCACGAAGTAATGCAAATAAAACATCAGTTGCAATTGTTCTTTCATGAGCTTCATCCAACATTATTACAGAATATTTTGACATATTAGGATCCACCAATGCCTCTCTCTGTAACATACCATCAGTCATATATTTGATCTTAGTTTTCGGTCCCGTAACATCCTCAAATCTAATTGTATAACCAACTTCATCTCCAATGTCACATCCCACTTCCTCGGCAACTCTCTTGGCAACACTTATAGCGGCAACCCTTCTCGGTTGGGTGCAACCAATAATACCATCAATAGTAAATCCATCTTCTGCTAAAAATTGAGTAATTTGAGTAGTTTTACCTGAACCCGTTTCACCAACAACGACCACAAAGTTATTTTCTCTAATTGATTTAAGCAACTCATTACGACATTCGTACACTGGTAAAGACTCTCGCTGTTCTTGTATACTGCGTTTTGATTTAATACCATAAGATTGTGACCTTGTTTGTTTCCTCCAATCTTCCAATGCTCTCTTTTCAATAGCTTCTTTCTCTTTCTTTTCTGCTTCTGAAACCAGTTGTTTTTGTTGTTGAAATGGGTCCATTAAACTCTGTTCTTTCTGAGATGCTCTTTTAAGCTTTTCTTCCTCCTTTCTTTTCTGAAATTTTTCTTCTTTCACCTTCTCCATGAACGTAGACCCGTATTTTGCAATATCATTAAGTGTTCCCTTTCTATTTATGAATTTTTTAGTATTATTATTATTATAATTATTACGGTTAGGATTATATGATTTCTTTATTGATTTCTGCAAAATCTCCTTTTTATCTTCAAGGAACTTAGGTATAGTTGGATTGATCTTTATTTCAATATCCTCTTCTTTATTTTCGTCTGATTCATCAATTTCACTATCAACTTCTGCATAAGGATCATCGCCATCTTTACGTATAATTTTTTGTTTCTTTACACCATAAGCTGAATTCATTTGTGTTAATTCCCAATCATCCATAATCCCCTTTCTTTTAACATCATTCTGTGTCAAGTTTCCATTTTGTCTATTCTGCCACATATCATTTTGACTTCTAATTGAACTTTGACGTTTAAATTGATTATCAGAGTGATTGGTTTGAAAGGCTTCTTCTGTTAAAACTCCAGTCTTTTGATCAATACCTCTCATACTCAAATGAATTTTTCCTGAATCATCAATCCGTAAAATACGAACATATACCTTATCCTCTTTTTGAGGTTTATTAGATCCAAGTTCATTAACATGACATAAACCTTGTTTTGAAAGATTTTGCAGAGATACAAATGCACCAAATGGTTTTGTGGACTCTACTATTCCCTTTAAGATAGTAGTAGACTGTGTTGACATTGTACTTTGCAGAGTTTTAGTTAAGTAGTGTAGAAAGACTACAATTACGTAATAAAATTAACTAAAAAAAAGAAATTTTGCTTTTTAACAATAAAAGAGAGAAATCAAATTTTATAGTTGATAAAATATACACACAACTTTGGGGATTAATAGAGATTGATTGCAAAACCTAAATTATTTAAAATACAAGAAAAGTAGAGATACAAAAGACGTAAATTTATGGATTGGATATATATTATTAGAACAGTTATTTTATACTAAAATCAGGAATTGGACATATGAGGAAATTTTTAAGTATTTTGTTAATTCTTTCCCTTATTAGCAACAAATTCTTTTAATCTATTAGGAACATCAAACTTTGGTAAAATTAACTCAATTAATTGAAATTTTTTTGATTTATAGAAATTTTCTGTTTCAAATAAAGAGAAAAGCTCTTCAGCTTTTGTAACTTGGTAACTTTCTGATTTTTCACCTTTAATGTCACCAAATGCTTGTAAAAGTTTAGTCCATTGCCAATTACCACTAATATCATTATAAGAACTATAAGGTCCCATTATAACTCTTTCAATAGTATATCCATCATTGTTTAAAATTATCATACTGGCATTTATATCGTATCTTAGCATACTTGATAATTCTTGCAAACTCATTTGAGCTGAACCATCACCTTCGATTGTAATAACTTTACCCGGTAAATTAAAGTCCCTTAATGCTAAACTTGCACCTAATGTTGCTGGTAATGCATATCCTATAGATGCCCAATATGATTGTGAAATAATTTGGGATCCTTTGAAATCTATATCAGGAATCGCAAACTGAAATGAGCATGTTTCAACGATTAAAATATCATCAGATTTTAAAGTTTTGTTTAAAGTTTCAACAATATCAATTTCTTCTAAAGGTGCAATTCTATTGGATTTAACTTTTTTGTACATTTTCACTGGTTTATTGTAAACTTTTGCAACATTGATCTTGTTTGAATCTAATTTATCATTTAAAACAGGTAAAAGATCCATCATATTGACATCAAAATTAAATTCTGTACCAATTTTAACGTAACCTGGATGTAACTCAATAATTTTAGTGTCATCTATATTACATGTAAAATATCCATTGTTAGCTTCGGTATCAAATTTACCAATATGTAAAACAAGATCAGAACTTTCAATAATAGTTCCCACATCATATTCATATTTACCTGCATAAATACCGATGAATCTTGGATGGTCCTCATCTATTGTACCTTTTGCTACAGTAGAAGTAAATAAATTTACTTTATTTTCAAATTTATCTAATAAAATATTAAATTCATTTTTCATTCTGAACTTGTTAATAAAATCATCAGCTAAAAGTGAAATATTTTTGTTATTGTAAATTGATTTTAAAATTGTATCGGCAATTGATTCAACAAGATTAAAATTCGAGCTAAGTTCATAAACAAGATTAAGTGGCTTTTGAAGTCTGGAAGCATCAACTTGCATATCTGGTATATCACAAGGTAAAAATATATATCCTGGTCTATTATGCTTCCAAACATTTTCAATGACTCTGTCAATCATTTCACAAGCACCAATTGGATCATCTTCTAAAGAAGCACAATCAATAGAAAACTCTTTAGCAACTTTTTCATAAAGATAATGATCACTCTTTTTCCAATTTTGTTTATTAGAAATAAGGTGATGAATATTGATAACATTTGGATTTCTTTTTAACTGTAATGAACTAGTACCAACTATATGTAATAAAGGAACATATTCAGTAAAAGCTCCAGCAATTCCATTTAATGCTGAAAGTTCTCCAACACCGTAAGTAGTCAATAACACACCCATCTTTTTTGAAGCCTTGGCATAACCATCAGCAGCATATGCAGCATTTAATTCATTACAACAACCAATCCAATTTAAACCTTCAACATCATAAATGTGTTCAAGTAAGCCTAAATTGAAATCACCAGGAACACCAAATATTGAATTAACTCCTAACTGATATATTCTATAAAATAAATATTCAGAAATACTAATTGAAAATTTCTTTGAAATGATTTTATCAACATTTTCAAAACTAGATGTAAATTCTGCGACTGGAGCCATATTCAATAAGAATAAAAATTTAATTCTTTTTAACAATAATAAAAGTAATTTGATATTAATATTGATTTAAATTGACCATGGAATAGTAATGGGAAGGGATTCACTGATGTTTATAAACAATTTATGTTCAAATTCATTTGAAATATGATTTATATATATGAGCCATTCCAAGGTAACCGTAGACTAACCTTTGATAACCGTTAATTACCGTTACTTCCCATTAATTTACCGTTAATAACCGAGATATGCTGAGATTATTCCGAGCCTTTGAAACTCCGAACCGAAGAAAACTACTCAAATTTTCAAACTTTCAATTCGTTAATAATGATTTGGTTTATAAGATGCTTATATAATATATAATAATTTATACAGATATAGTGGTAAATTTATCATGACAACCTTTAATATCTTATTGATGTAAATAAAGCTTGGAGTAAAATCACTTTTCATATTATTATGAGCTGTGAAATATTAAAAGATTGAAACATAATATAAAGTCTTTGAAGATAATATTATTCATTAAGATAATTATGGCCCCGTTTTACTAATTATACCATGCACATGAAAACTCTATCAAATAATGACTACAAATACATTTCAAAGTTATATATCATCAATTTAATTTAATAAATGCAAACCCTCGCGACATGCACGTGATGCAACCCTTTTTTTTATTTTATATATTTTTTTTATTATTTTTTTTTGTTGCCAGTGAGAGAATCTCGACAATCTCAATAAAATAATTTGAAAAATTTGACTATTTTCAAAGAATGTTTTACCTACTCTTTTTTATTACATAGCTTTAAACAACCTAACGTAACAACAAACGAAATGGGAGCTACCAGAGAAAAGAAAGAAAACTACTTCGCAAAGTTGAAGCAATTGATGCAAGACTACAAGTCTGTTTTCATTGTTGGTGTTGATAACGTTTCTTCCCAACAAATGCATGAAACCAGAAAGTACTTGAGAAAAGATGCTGTTGTTTTAATGGGTAAGAACACTATGGTTAGAAGAGCTTTAAGAAATTTCATTGCTGAATTCCCAGCTTATGAAAATTTGATGCCATTAATCAGAGGTAACATTGGTTTTATTTTCACCAACTCTGACTTAAAGTCAATCAAGGATTCTATCTTAGCTAACAAGGTTGCTGCACCAGCAAGAGCAGGTGCTGTTGCTCCATGTGATGTTCAAGTTCCAGCTGGTAACACTGGTATGGAACCAGGAAAAACTTCTTTCTTCCAAGCTTTAGGTGTCCCAACCAAGATTACTAGAGGTACTATTGAAATTACTTCTGATGTTACTATCTTGCACAAGGCTCAAAAAGTTGGTCAATCTGAAGCTCAATTGTTGAACATGTTGAACATTTCTCCTTTCACTTACGGTTTAACTATTGAATCCGTTTTTGATGATGGACAAGTTTTCCCAGCTTCTATCTTAGATATCAGTGATGATGAATTATTAAACCATTTCTCTGTTGCTGTTCAAAACATTTGTCAAATCTCTTTAGCTTCTGGTTACCCAACTGTTGCTGCTGTTTCTCACCAACTTGTTAACACCTACAAGAACGTCTTGGCTTTATCTGTTGCTACTGATTACACTTACGAAGGCTCTGAACAAATCAAGGATAGAATTGCTAACCCAGATGCTTATGCTGCTTCTGCACCTGCTGCTTCTGCTGCTGCTACTTCTGGTTCTTCCGAAGCTGCTGCTGAAGCTGATGCTTCTGAAGAAGAAGAAGAATCTGATGGTGACATGGGTTTCGGTATGTTTGACTAAATGCTTTAGCTTTATTATATAGATAAATATCTTTTGTAAGAATCTTGCTTAATACATGTCGTTCAACTGAAAATAGAATAAACTAAATGGAAAGATGTTCGTTCTCGTATTACAATTCAGCTGTCATACAAATAATGCGCGATTCAATTAATATGAAAAAGGGCTATAACAATTGTGCGTGTGAATTTGGAGGGAACATTCTGAATTACAAGATTAACGTAAAGAAACAATAAAAATAAACGAACAATGATTGCACACTTTGCTAGAAGGAACGCTCAAATAATTGGTAGAAGGGCCATTTCCACTACAACATCAAAACCATCTTCTTTCAAGGGTGTTTTGTTTGGTTTCTTTGCTGGTGTTTCCCTTACTGGATTTGGATGTTACTATTACTTATTAGATGAGTACAAGACTACATCCAATGCTGTTGTTTCAGACGTCTTGATTTTACAAAAATCAATTAGAGATCTGGAAACAAATATTAGAGCAATTGAAGAATCAAATGCAAAGAAATAGGTCATGAAATAACGGCATTAATCTTGTTAAAGCTTTTTTTCTATTTAATTTTTGGTTCATAAATTGACATTTATTTCATATACAAACACTCAATCTTACTTTTTCCAAATTGTATATGCGATCATATATCATACTATCTCACAGTTAGGTGAATTATTTATTCGATTCTTACAAATTGTTCTTGCAAATTGTGACAATTAACCTTTTATAGCACATAAACATAAAAGACATACTTTTTTTTTTAATATATCATGATTATGTTTTGTAAAGTAAAACTAGAATTTAATTTATTTGTCCTTTAATACTCAAAATATCCATCTTATTATAACCACTAAATTTATTTGAGTCTTTTCAACATTAAATATTTATAAAATTGTGGTGAAATTTACACCGCCTGAATCATTCTAAAAAGATTTTAATGAATTATTTCAAATATTGTTACAATATTATTGAAACTTAAATTAAATATTTAATATAATGACAGCATCTGTTATTATTCAAGATCTTAAGAATTCTGATGGTCAAGAAAATGATTTAGAAGTTCAAAATTTGGAGAAATTTGAAACTTCCAATTTATCAAAAAGACAACAAAAACGATTATTAAAAAAGCATCAAAAAACGATTAGTAAAACAGGACAATTATTAAATAAATGTAAATTCTTTAATCCGCAAAGAAAGAAACAATGTGGTTTGCAATGTCGAAAGGGACAAACTTATTGTTTTGCTCATATTCGTGTTATAAATGATTCAACAAATAAATTTTCTGATTTAGATTCAAATAAAATTATTGAAGGCCATGGAAAGGAAAATAGAGAAATAAAAAGAACAAGAAATATTGTTGTAGCAAATGCTATAACCTCTTTAAATGCAAATACATTAAACGTTTTTGATTTAACAAAAGAGTCAAAAGATGGAAAAATTATTCACAGAATTGTTTGTCCAATTGATTCATCTCATACAGTTTGGGAAGACAAATTGAAATCTCATATGAAAAAGTGTAATGTAATTAAGAAAACTCAACAAAGAGAAGAATTTGAGAGAAATACAAATTGGTTTGTAACAGATTATAACGTTCAAGATCATGTTACATGTAATGAAATATTGACTGAAATAAATAATGATGAATGGTTAGCCTTTATGAAGAAATGGATTAATTTATATGATACAATATTTACAAAAGTTTTAGATTTAAATGAAATTGAGTTTACATCCGGATTAGAAAGTAGATTTGCTGAAGTTTCTAATGAAAAGCATATTAGACAACAAAGTAGCTTGATTGGGCAATTAATTGAAAATGGATTGATTGGAATGGATAAGGAAAGACCATTAGCTGTTGAATTTGGTTGTGGAAGAGCTGAATTTTCAAGGTATTTAAATCGAGCAGTTGATGAGTTGATGAATAATGGAACCGAAGAATCTTTATCAAAAATTAAATCATCTTCAAATAGTGGATACCTTTTGATTGATCGTGAAATTCCAAGATTAAAATTTGATTCTAAGATAATTATAGATAGTGAAGTTTATGGATTGAAACCAAATGTAAAAAGATTGAAAGTTGATATTAAAGATTTAAAACTTGATATTGCTCTTAAAGAACTCGAAGATGATAATGATAATAATGGAACCAAAAAATATATAGGGATTTCAAAACATTTATGTGGTGTTGCTACAGACCTTACTTTACGTTGTTTAAATAATTCAATGAAAGAAAATACTAGCGGTTTTGAATTTGAAGGATTTTTAGTTGCAATGTGTTGTAGACATTGTTGTCAATACGACTGGTTATTACCAGAATCTAAATTATACTTAAAGAACAATTTTGAAATAAATGAAGAGAGTTTTCAATATTTTAGAAAGATGTTTGCTTGGGCTACAAATGGTATTCAAACAGGATGTACAAAAGATGATATCGGAAATCATTTCACTGGATTAACATTTGGTGAAAGGGAAGAAATTGGTTTAAAAATGAGGAGGATTTTGGATGAGTCACGTAAATATGCTATGGAACAGTACGGATTTACTGTTAAGCTAGTCAAATACGTTAGAAAAGAGTGGAGTTTAGAGAACAGTTGTATGATTATCAAAAAGGCTGTGTAGTGTGTGTAATATTTAATGAATATAAACAATATTAAATTCAATTCAAGTAATAATAATTTATAGTTTGTGAAGTGAAAAAAAAAAAGGAGATCATCTCAAAATCGAAAATATTTTGATTTTAATCAACCTTTCAAGAGGAGAATTAGGACACATATCTAATTGTCTAGTGAAAGTGATTTTTTTTGGCATGGTCAATCTATTGCTTAATCAACATGCATTAGTAACTGGAGGTTCTCAGGGAATTGGTGCAGCAATTGCTTCTAGATTTGCTGCTGAAGGTTGCAGAGTAACATTATTATCACGTAATGTTACAAACCTAAAGAGCCACGTTAGCCATCTTAATCAAAAGTACCCATTAAACAATGAATTGCATGACTTCATATCAATTGACCTTTCAAAACCAGCTGAAATTGAAAATTCTATTAAGACGAATTACTCAGACTATAAAAATATGAATATTTTAATTAACTGTGCTGGACAATCACAAAAGAGATTATTTATGGCAACTAAAACTGAGGAAATGGAAAGAATAATAAATGTTAATTTGATTTCACCTATGGTATTATCTAAACTTTTTGCTCGCAGTATTATTCATCAAAAATTTGATAATGGTCACATTATAAACATTGGTTCTATCGTTGGTACTCCTGGCTTGGATTTGATTGGAGCTTCTGTTTATTCTGCAAGTAAAGCTGGTTTATGGAAGTTCAGTGAAGCATTTAATGCAGAACTTGCTAAAAGTAAAAGATCAACAAATTTGAAAATTGATTGTATCTTACCAGGTTTAATTCCCGAAACTGGTATAGGGAAGGATGTTGATCCTTCATTTGTGAGTGGACAACAAGGATCTCATCTCCTTGTTGACTCTATCGAAAACGTGGTTAATAAGGTACTGAGCTGTGTCACGTGACTGTCACTTTAATCCCACGTGTCACTAAAGAAAAATAAAATTTTGTGAAAATTTTTTATTTTCAAAAAAAAAAGAAAAAAAGAATAAAAAAACTGAAGAAATTCCTTTTTAAAATATTAACGTATTCACAGAGGTGGTTAAAACACAAATAACATACAATGAAGATTTATACTGATATTTTCTCTGGTGACGAATTATTGTCCGACGCTTACGACCTTAAGGAAGTTGATGGTGTCATCTTAGAAGCTGATTGTGATTTGGTTCAAGTCAGACCAGGTGCTGATGTTGATATTGGTGCTAACCCATCTGCTGACGCCGGTGATGATGATGTTGAAGATGGTGTTGAAACCGTTAACAATGTTGTTTACTCTTTCAGATTACAACAAACTGCTTTCGATAAGAAATCTTTCTTGACTTACATCAAAGGTTACATGAAGGCTGTCAAAGCTAAATTGGCTGAAACTAATCCAGAAGCTGTTGAAACTTTTGAAAAGGGTGCTACAACTTACGTTAAGAAGGTCATTGGTTCTTTCAAAGATTGGGAATTTTTCACTGGTGAATCTATGGACCCAGATGCTATGGTTATCATGTTAAACTACAGAGAAGATGGTGAAACTCCTTTCGTTGCTATCTGGAAGCATGGTGCTAAGGAAGAAAAGATCTAATCGACATCCAATCCATATTTATCGTTTTCTAATTTTGTCATATTAAAATCATTTTCAGTTTCTATTATAGTATAGTCCGTAACTAGTAACTCTTAGACATTTATATGAATTAATTTTATTTGTGCATGCATGAGCTCTTTAAAAAAAAAGAAGGACTATATTTTTAAACTAGATATAAAATTAATCATATCATCCTTTGTGGATTCAGGGTGGTCCAATTGCCATATAAACAATTGGTCGTTGAAACTTTTTAACCATGGACCCGATTTACGTTTCATAATCGTTACCACTTCTTTACCATTCAATAATAAACTTTCATTGTATGATTGTTCTAAGTTCAAAACGGAAATTTGTTGATAAAGGTAATCATATTTTTTAGTTATTCTTTCAATATCATTCATTTTTTCAAAACATTCTAAAATGTAATTGACGATGAGCGCAAGTTTCCAGTGTGCACTATATGTTAACACAAACATATGGGCAATATCAGATCTTTTAATGGCACCATTATCTTCTGAAAATAATTCAACATTCTCCGTGTACTTTGACCTTGTACTAACGATTTTAGATACAAGATCAGCCATTTTTAATGGCATTTTTATACCATTGATAATACACCAAAATGCAACAAAATTTTCTTTACCTTTTTTATCTGTACATTTGACTTTCTCATTTTTCCATCTATGAAGAACAAGAGATCCATAAAATGATATCTTTTCTAATTCATTTGTTGTTGTGTTTTCAATATCTGTTAATATTTCCGAAATTTTAGAAATTTGAAATGATTTAACCTTTCTCAAAATTGGTAAATTTGTAACAATTTCATCTATAGAGCAAAGGGTATCATTTTGAGACCTTTTCGACATTATTTTAATCCATTCTTCACTTACTGGAGTATCTCCAACACCCCAAACATTGCCAAATCCAACCGTTTTCAATAATCGAAACCCAATAATTGGATCACCTTTCATTATCATCTTTTTAATTTCAACACCAATTCTTTCCCTTGAAATCTTATGATCTAATGCTTCCTTTATATCATTGTCTCCCATTGCTTTTAATGTAATTGGTTCGATAGTAAATCCATATGTAGCTGCAAATCTAATCAGACGAAGACAACGCAATGGATCATCTAAAAATGTTTGCCTTGGTTCCAATGGTGTCCTTAAAATTCCTTCACGGAGATCTTTGAACCCTTTCCCTGTCCAATCTTCAATTGAGCAGGTTTCAAGATTGTAGAATAAAGAATTTAATGTAGCATCACGACGGTGTGCATCTTCATAAGGTGTACCTTCTGAAATAGTTGGAATTCGTGAATCTGATGTATATGTTTCTGATCTAAGATTAACAAAATCAATATCAAGACCATACAAATAAGTTGTACATGTCTCAAGATGTTTAGATTTACTTGGATTCTTTTTGATTGTATGAATTTTTGAAATATGTGGACCACCTGGATTTGAATCAGTATTCTTTTTCTTACTATTATCAATAGATGGGCAATCATAATCTAACCACTGTTGTAACCCTAAAACAAATGTTTCACCAGACAAATGATCAATCGCAACATCGATGTCTTGAGTTTGTTTATTGAGCAATTTATCACGAACCCATCCACCAGTGATTCGAAGTGTAATTGGGCACTGATTTTCAGAAACTTGAGTATTATTAAAGTATTTCGTATAACTAGATAAAACATTAACAATATTTGATTCAGTTTCTGTTAAATTGATCTTTGGTTCCCCTTGTGATGAAAGGTTTGGCTGAATACTCATCTTGGTTTGTGGAAAAGTAGAAGAAAGCTGCCTGATTTGTAAAAAAGAAGAGAATAATGATTGATGATAAATCTTTAATTGAGAATAGATGGAGAAAGAATTTCTAAGTACTCTTAGGACCATGTACACTTTGTTTCTTTCAAATAATATATTCTAGAAAAAGGTCTAAAACTACTTTATAAAACATGAAAAAAAAAAATTCTCAATTTTTTTACCAACTTATTTCTGGAAAAGTTTATTGTTTATTCTATTATGAATCTTTATAAATTGATTACATATGGAGTTGATATAATTGAAAGTCATTACCTAAATTAGTTCTATAATACTTATACACAGTTTAGTCAAATTTAATCTTTTTACCTTGAAACTTAACATTCTTTTGTTGCTCATCCATCTTTTTCTTTGCTTCCCAGGAAGGATGATGAACACCTAGTTTCTGCCTCTTTTCTAAATCTAGTTGTTTCTTTTCTTCTAATTTCTTGTTTCTGTCTTCCTGTTGTCGTTCCCTTTCTTCTCTTTTTTCTCTACGTTCTTCATATTCTAATTTAAGCCTTTCTCTATCAGTTTTAGCTCGCTCATGTTCTTTTTCAACATGTTTAGCCTTTTTACCATACTTCTTTTCCCAGATCTTTTGACGGGCACGTTGACCTCTACGATTTTTACGTGGTTCTGTCAATTCTTTAACAACTTTATCGTCTTCTAAATCATCTGATTCACCTCCTGAATAATAACCTGTCGCCAATTCAGGAAGTTCCATTTCAAATTTAGGTTTCTTTTGCTTCTTTGTATCTGATGCAAAAAAGTCATCTTCTTCAATTGATCTCTTTTGAAAATTTTCATTATCTGAATCTAGTTCTATACCTTCATCTGAATCTAGTTCAGATGGTTCTTCATCAGTAATTTCGTTATAATTAATTTCTGGATTAAGGATTTGATCATGTTGATCGTCTTCTTCTTCATCTGATGATGCAGCTAAAACATCTTTATATGCATCATATAATTTCTCGTATTGTGTATCTGCATCGATATCTTGATCTAACTCATTACTTATTTCTTCTGCATTATCATCACTATAAAATGCATTTTCATCTTCAAAATCTAAGTTTTGTTCACTATGATGTATGGTTTCAGGAAGTGGTTCAACTTCTGTTTTATTTATCTTTCTTTGCTTTCTTTTCCAAACAATCTCAAATCCAGATAAATCAAAATCAATTTTCACTTCTTTATCTGAAAATACTTTCGATAAAATATCATTGACTTCTTTCGAATTTGTTTTATAAGGATTTGAGGCTTTAATATCATTAATTTCATTTTCAAACCATTCTGGAACTTTTGCAATTTTTTGTTTGGATTCAGTGGTAGATTTATTTGCCAAGTTCAATAAATCTGGATGGCATTTAATTAATTCTTTCAATAACTTGTGATGAATATTATTATAAAGCAAGCCTTTATCTATTGAGTTATTTTTGGATTCTAATAAAATATCAATGGATTTCGAATTTGATTCAAGTTTCAATTTTTGATCATCTTTCTTTTCACTTTTTATTTTACTAGATAATCTTTGCTTTTCCTTCTTCAAAGCTTTTAATATAGATTTTGAAATTTTTGTTTCTAATCCATGGAATTTTCTATTGAATGCTTCTTTTGTGAACTCTAAAATCTTTGCATTTGCTTCAGATTCGGATAATAAAAGGAGTTTGTGAGTATGTTTGTCACTTCTTGATTGTTCCAATCTGTGTTTATTAGATTGAAGAATTAATTTTGTCTTAGGGAATCTTGCTGGCTGTTTTTTATAAAACGCTTGAAGCAGATCAAGCTGGAAAAGAACGTTATCCTTATTATCTTTCATTGTAATTCGGATATGAAGTCACTAAGCTTGAACAAACTATCTTCTTAAAAGCTTATATAAAAGTAATTTTTCAGTTATTTTTCAGTCAAAAAAAAATTTCTTCAAAATCTCTCTTCCCTCCTTTCTGCTCATTTCAGTTTTTAACTGAACGTATTAATATCATAATTTTTAATACTGTATTCAAATACAATTTAGCTTACTACCAATTCACTTACTTGAAACAATTAGGAGAAGTTTAAAAATCTGTTTTATTTTTTCGTTGTTACATTATTACACGGTAGTGTTTATATTTTAAATACTATCTTATGTATTATCCGTTTGAGCATGAAAAGAAATGCTTTTAGTCAGTATTCTGCACCTTTTTCTTTGAGCTCTACAATATCGGCTTTCAAACTATCAATAGACTTACATGCTGTTTGAATCTGTTTAATCACTCTCTTTCTATTTGCTCTAATTTCATCGTCACCTTCAACAGCATCGAGTTGCATTAACAACTTTAAAGATGCTTCATTAAAGTAAAGAGCTTGGTATTGTAATGCATCTTTATATGTTTTCCCATTCTTAGCAGATTCGACGTCATAAGTTTGATTTTCAAGTTCTTCCTTGATATTATTGACTCTAATCTTAAATTTTTCGATCGGATCTTTAAGTGTCTTTTGAAATTGTGATTCTACAAATTTAATTTGTTCAACAGGTGTCAATATTTTAGGAGCAGGTGATTGTTTCTTGATTTTAAGTTTCCTTTTACGAGAATCTTTCACATTTCTTTTCTTTTTATTACTTTTTGAAAATAAAAATCCAAAGCAAGTTATAACAGTTGCTGCGCCCATTGTTGAAATCACAAGTAAATCATTTTCTTTGATCCATTCTGTTATTGGCTCAATGTTGAAACGTTCACTAAGCTTCTGTATTGTTTCCATTTGATAAAATAAGTTCTTTTAATTCATTAACCAACCAACATTTCAAAACCTTTCCAGTAAAAAGCCCGAAAAAAAAAAAAAGAAGAATTTCGTCTTTTTTTTCATTTTCATTTTTTCTTAGGAAAATTTTAATATTTTCTTTTATTATTTAACTGAAGTAAAGAAATAAAAAGAGGTAATAAATACATATCTAATGAATATCAGTGATAGGAGAAGGAATTTAGGACCCCCTGATGCAATCCCTTTAGCATTTGATTTATCAAATATTAAACATGAAATTAAAGAAACTTCACCAAATTCATCTGCTACAAAATTATTTATTCAACTTTCAAATATTCCAACTGCTGTTGGTTCTTCATATATTCAAGCGGGGCAAACAATTATATCATGTTCTGTTTATGGTCCACGTCCTTCTTTTACTAAATCATTTAATAATCAAGCACAACTTAAAATTACATTTCATACAACACCATTTTTAACTAATGTTAAATCTCGACAGACAATGTCTAATAATATTAATCGTTCTAATTCCAATATTAATTCTAATAAATTGAATGAACAATTACAAGATTCAACTGTTCTTTCAACCCTTGAAACTGCATTAACTAACCTCATAATTTTAGATCGATACCCAAAATCAAACATTGATATATTTATTAATTTAGTTTCTTTATCATCAAATGAAAGTAATATTGAAACTTTAAGTTTAATTCATAATGCTGTAAATTTAGCTATTGTTGATTCAGGAATTGCAATCAAGAGTTTCCCAACTGCTGGAATTGCAAATATTAATGACTCAGAAATTTTAGTGAATACAATTCATTCTAACATTTATTCAACAAATCCAACAGATTTGGAAAATAGTGAAGATGAAGAATTACTTATGATGTATTGTCCAAAGATTAAAGATGCTGACCAATTAGAAACGCTTCTCAATAAAGCTATTATTGACGCAAAAGAACTGAGAACAGAACTCTCAAACCTTTGTCTACAAAATATGTAATAATATATACCTTTTATATACTACCAGAAAAAAATTGGTAATATATATTAACATGTGTATAAAAAAATGTTTATATATATATATAATAATAATAGTATAACTGTGGCATGTAAGTTGAAGATGAAAGTTGAAGTTGGATGAAGATAAATATAAATTATCCACCACCCCCTATTCTCTCGTGTAAAAAAAACTTATTTGTAATCAACAGGAGCTACTAGACTATCATCCTAATATAACAAAGTGTCGACTTATTGCTTGAATCAAATAAACTAGGAATATCTCATATTGTATACAGATTTTTAAACACAGTACAATAATTAAATCTGGCGCAATAGTTGAAGTTGAAGTTGAACCACTCCTTCGATACATTTACACGTACATTTTCTTTTATTTGCTATAGATATTAGCAGAAATTAACAATTAAACAGAGACATAATGCCGTCAGCTCAACTGAGCTCTTCTGCATCTACTGATCTATTTGATGATCGTCATGTTTCTATATCACCCCCTTTATTGCCTGTCCAACCGTATACATATGCTATATTAAGAGACGATGTCATTGAAGAAGCGGCTTTATTAGGTACTAGTGAAAATGGGTATGATGCAGAACGTGAATATTGGTCTCAATCATCATCGTATACTGCGAATGATGACGAAGATGATGAAACTCAATATTATGGTCCTTCTTCTACTTATTATCAACAAGATCTAAATGATGATGGAGAACATTTATTACCAGTTCATCACCATTCATATGGTGCAACTGAAAATCATTCTGTTGTTTCAGAAATAAGTGATTCACATCTTATAGATGAAGCAAGAGAATTTCATTTAACGTTGAAATGGAGTAACAGGCCAACAGTGTTCATGGTTTCCGC
>JAJLVG010000036.1:936-22511 GCA_030564585.1 Martiniozyma abietophila
ATAAACCTTTGGTATATACTATAAGTAATTAAGTTCATTCATTATCTAGAAATAAACAAGGTGTGGGTAATGAAAATTACCACTATTTAAACCGAATCTAAATATATTTTTTTTCTTTCCCTCTCTTCTTACCTTCTTCTTCTTTACCGATACATGATATAATTTATGATTCTTCAAAAATGTAAACTAATGATTGTATCGGTGAAATATAGTCTTTATTAAGTAAGCTTAAAGATGTGTTCAAAAATGATGCCGAAGTTTGAAGTTTTATTTGGTGATAAAGGATTTATTATTTCAGGTATGAATAAAATTTTTGTTTATTGAGTACAGAGCAGTGACTGAACGATTGAGACTGGGTAAAGGTAGAGAGTTTGTTGATAATGTTCATTTTGTTGAATGTTTCAAACTTAATGCAGATGAGCATTGGGTTGATTTGGTCACAGGAGAATTTAAAATAAACAATGGGACAACTTATGATGTTGAAGAAAATAAGGATCCTCTCCTAAAGTTTGAGAAAGTTACCTATAATCCAGTTTCTTTACTGAGCTTGAATCTGATTTCAGTTTTGGTATCATAGAAAGTTCTATGAAAACATTTTGAAGTTGATACCTGGGTTTGAAAATTTAATTGATCCCGTGACTGAAAATCCAGTTGGTGCTATGGACTTATTGAATGCTGCTGTTGAGAATAAAACTCTAAACGAGCTATATGCTTTCCTTGAGGATAAAAAGGACCTAGAGAAGGAAGAGCATATGGGACCACATTTTCACAGTAATGAACCTGTTTATGATTTTGATAAATTTAATCCCGTTAACACGAAATTAAAGTGGGACAAGAAAATGTGGTTCCAAATATGGTTAAAGACGCAATATTAGGTATATGAACAGATCCAACACCATCTTCACCAGCTTCCGCTTCAAGAGCAACAAGTTTAACATTGGTAATAACAACTATTATTAAATTATAACATTTTATATATCAAACTATCTTTATTCATGAGAAAAAAAGAGTGATAATGAACTGATTAAGATTAAAAAAGTGATTTATTCCTCTTTTTATACTTGTGAGCCATTATATGAGCCACCGTGTAAAATAATAACGCCATCAATTTTAAAGTATAGTATTAAATGGACTAACGACAACAATAATTTCATTTATTTAAATATTGTGTATCACTCCAGTTATTACATTTTCTGTGCAGCTTGAATTCATCAAAGAATTTAAAAAGGGGAAGTTTACACTTCATTGTGTTTATACTGGAATGGATGGGTAAGTTTTGATAACTACCTTCAAAGTCAAACCAGAATTTCTTTTTACAGAAGCTATAATACATGCATTTGACAAACGTAATTTTACTTAATCTACATTGCCTGATGTACTTTGTGTAATGTATCTAATGTACAAATCATCACTTAGCAAGTAGTTTGATTTTCACGTGACTTTATAGTGGTGATTGCGTAAGCACTCTCATATATATATACATATGTAACAATTTGTACTAAAAGAAGAGTGTAAACTTAAAGCGAATTACGAACACTGTAGAGTAGATATCTTTAAATTTTACAAGAAAGCTACACTCTTATTTACCAGAAGAATGCAACAAAAGACAGAAAATAAACAATTTAACAGTAATAAATTTGTCTCTCACAGTGAAAACTTCTTGTCTCGGCGAGGAATTTAATGAATTTTTTTCTTTTCTCAAATTTTGTTTAAAAAAAATTGAAGATTTGAATTTACTAGCTGTAACAAAGTGTTTAAAAAAGACTAAGAAACAAAACACGATGTTAAGTCAAATACAGACCCGTTCCTTTCATTCTTCTGCAGTTTCTCTTTTAAAGAGACCATGGAAAACTTACAGAGATGGTACCATCTTTTACGGTCAATCTAAAACAGGTAACAAGAGACTCGCTCTTACTGGTAAGCAAGGTAATAAAAATTACTACAAAGGTACTCGTTCTTCAGGTATTGGTAGACACTCTGCTTTTGGTAAAGTGTACGATATTGATTACAACAAGGTGAGAACTTTTGTTACTCCCGAAGACATGACAACTAACCTGTTACCATTAGTTTCATCAAATGCTCCTATTCCAACAAATTCATTTAAAGGTTACACTGGTATTACTGACGGTCATTTATACTTCAACAAGATCAAAGAATACATTGAAACTGGTGAAGCTAAGTATGAAGTCAGCGAGACATATTATGAAAAATACTAAATAAGTGGACAGAAAGTGTTTGCGTGTAAATAGATTATATATAAAACCGATTATATTGATATTGTATACGAGATGTATAGAGAAGTGAATAATCAAATAAAGTAAAGATTGTTCAAATTTATTTTTTTTGAGTTCTATAAAAAAAAACTAAGGATCAGTTAGCATCTATCATTTCAATATCAGCATGGTCGCCAACTCCGTGTCCTTTTTCTTCTTTTTCTTCCTCTTCTTCTTCTTCTTTTTCTTCCTCTTCTTCCTCTTCTTCTTCTTCCTCTTCTTCATCCTCTTCCTTGTCTATTGATTTCACTTTATTTATTATTTCTGATTTCCGTTGTTGTTCACTTGATTTATGCTTTTGTGGTAATGGTGGTAGTAATCTTTTATTTTCCAGTAAATCCAATTCTGGTACTTCTCCATATTTATCATCTAAATTATGAATTCCTTCAATAGAAATTCTTTCTGAAATCCTTTGTTCATCCTCTTTATTAAGACTAACTTTCCCTTGTTGTACTAATTCTCCAATCGCAATTCTTTTCGGCACTATATCTCTCATGAAACTATAATTTTCATTATTAGCTACAGTCTTTTGAATATCTGAATACATTATCTTCCTTCTATTCTTTGATTTCGTCACTAATGAAGAGTCATGTGCCAGTTGCATAACAAATAATTCAGTAGCCATTCCTAAAACATAATTTGCAGCTTCTGTTGAGGAAACATGTTCTGGATCAACCTTCACGATCTTTTTAATCTTTGAAAGAGGTAACACCAGAGATGGTGCATCGTTAGGATCCTGAATCGATTCCATTCAATCTTTAGTAATGTATTACTTGAAATAATATTAAAGATCTTTCACTAAAGTTTGTTGAAACGAATTTACAAGAAAAGAAAATAGGAAAATGTAATTTTTTAAATGATCATTCTCTCTCTCTTATATTATATAAATTTTATAACAATTGACGCGTCGCGTACTGTTCTCTCTCTTTTTACTTTTCAGTATAAGATAAATTTTGTTGAAATTTAATAAAAGACCAATAGAGAAAGTACTGATTAAATAATAATATACCCAAAGATGTCAGACGGTGCTATGCCTTGGGTTGAGAAATAGTATGTCTTTAAATTTTCTTATTTTCTTATCTGTTTTATTTCTTTTCTTTTCCTTTTCTTTTCTTTTCATTTCCTTTTCTTTTCTTTTTTCAATTCTACAAATACTAACATTAACCAGTCGTCCTAAATCTCTAAAAGAAGTTTCTTCTCAGTCAACAACAACAACAATTTTACAAAGGTCTTTACATAATGCTAACCTGCCACATTTACTCTTCTATGGTCCTCCTGGAACAGGTAAAACTTCAACCATTCTTGCCTTAGCTAGAGAATTATACGGTCCTCATCTTATGAAATCACGAATTCTTGAATTAAATGCATCTGATGAACGTGGTATTTCAATCGTCAGAGATAGAGTCAAGAACTTTGCTAGATTAGCAGTTTCAAATCCATCTGCAGAAGATAAAAAAAACTATCCATGTCCTCCTTATAAACTGATTATTCTTGATGAAGCTGATTCAATGACAACTGATGCACAAAGTGCTTTGAGAAGAACAATGGAAAATTATGCTGATGTTACTAGATTTTGTTTGATCTGTAATTATGTTACTAGAATCATTGATCCATTGGCTAGTCGTTGCTCTAAATTTAGATTTAGAAGCTTAGATGAAGTTGAAGGTGTTCAAAGATTACAATATATTGCTCAAAATGAAAATGTTCAAGTTTCAGAAACAGTATTAAAAGAAGTTTTGGATATTTGTGAAGGTGATTTACGTAGATCTATCAATTTACTTCAATGTATTTCAACTGTTCTTTCGGGTCCAAGTGAAGGTAATTTAAAAACAACAGTTTCTGAAGGTTCGATCAAAGAAATGTTTGGTCATTTACCTGATCAGTTAGTCAATGAACTATTGGAAGTTTTACAATCACATGATTCATCGAAAGTTTTATCATTTGTTGAAGCTAATATTTTCAAGCAAGGTTATTCTGCTACATTTGTATTAAATGCTCTTCATGATGAATTACTACTTAAAAGCAGTGGAATTGCATTGGGATTAAATAATAAACAAAAAAATGATATTTCAAGGCTTTTATGGGAAGCTGATAAGCGTGTTTGTGGAGGTGGGAATGAAAGCATTCAAATTTTAAATTGTTTAGTTAGATTATGTAAGGTGTTGTAAATTTCTAATAAAATGGAAGGCCGGTATTAAAAATTAACCTGATAATGTTTTATTACAACTTTGTACTTCTCAGCAAATTCGTGTATGTACTACTATAGACATTAAAAAAAAGGGAACTAATAAAAATTTCGTTTCATTTAATTTATATATCAGTAACAGATTAATCAATGATTAATATTGGCATCCCTGGTTTTAACATTATGACCTTCAGGACCACTTGGTTGAAGACCATTCATTCCAGGAAATCCAGGAGGCATCATACCTGTTGGGAACATACCTGGTGGTGGCATCATCATTCCATTACCATTTGGCATAGGCATATGTTGCATCTGAGGATTCTTACTATTGTTTGGTATCATCCCTGGTGGTGGAGGCATCATTCCTGGTGGTGGTGGCATCATTCCTGGTGGGAATCCAAAAGGTGGGAACCCTTGACCGCTCATCATATTTGGATTTGGTTGCATCCCTGGTGGCATTTGATTTTGTTGAAGACCTTTCTTAAAACCTGGTGTATTAGGTCTACTCATTTCTGGAATATTAGAGTTTTGCCTTTGATTATTCGAAGGATTAGATGGCATTCTTAAAGGTGGGCCCTGGTTATTCATCATACCTGGTGGTGGTGGCATCATACCTGGTGGGAACATTCCTGGAGGAAACATCATATTTGGATTCATACCTGGTGGTAAGTTTGTTGGGAATGGTGGGTTTATCCCATCTTGACCTTTGAGCTTGTTTTTATTTAAAAGAGTCATCAGTGGATGGTTGGGTGGCATACCATTCATATTATTTGGTAGTCCTTGTTGTTGACCATATTGACCTCCAGGCAACATATTTGGTACCATTATGTTTCCTTGTTGGTTCCCTGGAGGACCTTGAAGGCCTGGCGGTGGTCCAAACTGTTGCATACCTTGAAATTGCATTGGATTTCCATTTATATGTTGAATTCCTGGTGGTGGAGGAGGTGGTGTTTGCTGTATAGAAGTGTTTAATTTTGATTCAGATGAAGTGGCATTTTTGTCGTTTATTTGCTTTTCATTTGAAATTTTTGGAGTTGAGTCAACTGATAATTCACTTGAAGATGCCTTTGATACCTTTCTTTCATTGATTGATGATTTGTTTGAGTCAACTAAATCTGCAGACGCCAAAATTTTAGAGCCACTATTTGTTGGTTCTTTGATAGTATTTTTGTTTGATGTCTTTTGCATTAATTTTTGTAAAAATAATTCATCCTTCTCTGCAGGTGTATTTTCTGTTTGTTTTGTTTGTTTATTTGGATCATCTTCCAAAATTAGTGACATAAATTTAGATGATCTTGACGTACCAACAGATGATTTATCTTGAGATGATCCATTTGTATCATTGTCACCGTCACCAAAAAACATTGAAAATCTAGAGTTCACATCATTCTCTAATGGGGCATCAAAAATACTTTTCTTAGTAGTACTTGTTTCTTCTTGATCACCACCAAAATCAAAAGCCCATTTATCTTCTTCAGCTTTATCTTTTGATGCATCGCCACCTTTCTTTTTCATTTCAGTGGCACTTTCGGTCAAACGAGCAAGTTCTTCAATCATATTTGGAGTAACTTCATCACCATTTTTCTTTGCTGTTTCAATTTTCATTTTAGTTTTCCATAATTCAAAATCAAGTATACTATTACCTGTTGATTCTGCTCCTGTCATTATTTCATCTTCAAATACATCATCTTTACCACGACGTAATTTTTGATTATCTCTTTGACGACGTCTTCCATCTTTAAGAACATTTTCTTTAACGCCTGGACCACTACGGCTAGAACCTGATTTTCTCCTTTCTCTCCTTTGATTATTTCTAGGACCTTCTCTTTTATTAAATGCATTGTTTAATTTTCTTTGGCCTGTTTTAAGTCTATAAAATTCAATAGGTGGTAGTTTCTCTTCTAAATCATTACTTGATGGCACTAATGGTGATTCTCTTAGTTCCATTAAAAAGGCTGGATCATATGTGATTTTTGTAACAGTAGGCTCATGCTGGCTTTGTGCCCGCTGTGCAGCATCTGCTAAAAGCTTTGTAATAAGATTTTCTGACATTAACGAACAATATACTATTACACAAAAACCTTTTACAAGTTAAACAAAGATTTAAAAGTTAATTAATTAGAATTAAATTTCGCAGGTCGTCTCTCGTCTTTCTTTTCTTCTCTCTTTTTTTTCAACTTTTCGCCCCCAAAATTTTCATACCAGCCCACCCGTGCACGGCATGCTCAGCAGCCATTCTGACCAATTCACCAATCTGGTTTCCAAAACTATAAACTTCACAGAGTACCAGCCATAGTTGGGCATCATTGCAAAAGTTAACTGAGTTCAAAATATGTTCCAGATAGCTACGGCAACGAGCCATGCATGACATACGATCCTCAAAATTATCAAATACCAGATTTATACTATTTTCATTTGATGTTTCGGTCTTGGTATTATCAAACATCTTATTTTTATGTTCTTCTTCACTAGCCAAACATGTTTGCACTAAGCCTACAACTGCCTCTGCCATAGATTCTGTCCATTTTTCACCGTCATACATCTCTTCAATCGAATCCAATGACCTTTCTAATAATACAAGTGCTTCAGGATTTCCTAAAGAAACTAGAATACATCCTTTACGTGCTTCTCTTGAACTTTTAGCATGAAGAATATCCTTTTCGCCTTTGAATAAGTTACTATAATTTTCAGCTTCTTCAACTGCTTGAAGTGCATTATCAAAATCTCCAATTGATTGGAATAATTTTGATAAACTCAACCAAGTGTCGTGAAGTATTTTAGCTTCAGATAAAGATGATCCATCAGTAGAACCATTTTGAATACCATTGATTTTATGTTGCCTATATTTGGTCTTTCCTAATAGCTTTGGAGATCTAACATGTAACAGTTTCTTGAGTTTATTGTCCTTAACGGTTGGTCCGCAAGGTGCGCAACTGTCATCGTACGCGATAACTGGTCTAGAGACATATTTCTTTTCATCGATATGATGACTGTTTGTTTTCTTTTGCTTGATAGTAGATGCTTTTGTTGACAATTCTTCACCAAATAATAAATTGACTAAACCAAAAAAATTTGGAAGAACTTCAGTACATGCTTCACCAAGTAAAGTCAAGTAAACTAAATAAAGATCAACAATCTCAATTTTTCTTTCAATTGAAACATCTGGCTTATCTTCAGAAGAAAGTTCTTCTATCAATCCCATTATCGCTTGTTCTGCAATACTAGCACCAATTGGTATCTCATCTTCATCGTCTGAGTTCAATTTCACTAAAAATGTTATATAACTAACATCATTAGGTGATGAAGCAATTGCCTTTTTAGTGGCTTGTTTAGCACCTGTATTGTCACCAGATTTATGCAAGTAAAATGCCAACTTAGAATGATAACATGAAAATGCTGGGGTTTTGAAAGAAACAGATAAAAGACATGATGATGCTAATCTATACCAATGAAGAATAGTTTTTATCTTTTGTTCAACCGGTAAAGGAGAAAAGTCAATCATTGATTCATAAATATTTCCAAATTCAAAATAAAGAGAGCTTAAATATTTCTGTAAGGCAATATTGTATGCATTTGGATTTTTACCCACAATTGTCAAAAGATTATAATCAACCATTAACTCTAATGTTGCTAGCCATTCCTTTATTTCATCGTATTCAGTTTTAGTCTCAATATTTTTTGAAAGGTAACTTATAACTGCTTGATATAATTCTATAGTATCAATTAAATCTTCTAAAGCATTTCCATGTTTCATCTTATGATCATCAATATAATTAATGTAAGTTTTGAAAGTTGATTTCACTTCGCTTAATCGGTTCAGCTCAATTGCATTCATGCACCATATTTTCATTACTTTAGGATTTTGGTAAGTAACTTTTAAATACTTTTGTATATGTTTATAAACATCAATATTATCACTTAGTATATCATCATTAAATAGATATATGACTAAATTTATTAATGGGGTAACAAGAGAGTCATTTGAATCGTTAGCAGAAGGGAATTTGAAATTGGACGCAAATTTTGAAAAGTAATCAGTGAAATGAATTCCAATATTTCTCAATTCTTTATCTTTATTTTTAAAATGATTGAATCCTATCAGATACATAATAATTGTTGGAAATGTAGATTTTTCAGGCACTAACTTGAAAAATGTTTTGATATAGCTGTCAAGTGTTTCACAATCTTTGAAAATCGATAATGAAAAGTTTAAAATTAATTTTTCAAGTGCACTCCATGCTAACAGATTTGAGAATGATGGAAGATTTTGAAGTTCAATATTAGTCAACCTATTTAAAAATACTGTAATTTGATCAGGACTTGATTGAATACTTTTCAAAAGAGCGTAGATATTAACAAAATAATCAAACTGGTTTTTGACAGTTTCACGTGTTAGTTGTGAAAGTTGCTCAACATCTAAAGCTTCTAATCCTTCGAGAAAGGTGAAAGTAGAATCACTGGAAAGAACATCAGTATGAATTCTAGTATAAGCCCCTAAGTCCACGCCTAATATAACCTTCTCTTGAAAAGGAGTTAAATTATCTGTGATTGTTGGTACAGTGTTGAGTTGTACAGTCATTGTGTAACCCGTTGGTAAATCCGACTTTGTAAACTAACAACTTTATTCATATTTTCGAATATTTGACAAAAATATTGAAATAATTGCCTTTAAATCTGTGCACCGTATCATTTAATATGTGCACAGTGATGATTAAAATACAAAATAAGAAAGTACGTACCATAAAACGGGTACCAGAGATATTCAAAGTCTAGATAAGATGTTTTAATTTCGAATGTTTGAAACTTTTGTAAAACTAGTTTTAAAGCTATACAATTTTTTTTATTGATTGTTTCTATAAAGTATATTAGATTGAGCACATTATTGTGAATCTCAGTTTGTAAAAGTTACTCTTAATTCATATAAATGATTAATTAAACGTATTTAATAAAAGTATAGTTTACAAAAATATTACATATAGAAAAGAAGATTTAATTCTGTTCTAATTTACCGTGCCATATTTCGTATGACATTTTTCTTCTAAGCATAGACATATCAGCTTGAGTATACTCCAATCCTCCACCTCTAGCTAGGCATGACATGGAAGTACATGTGAATACACCACAATCAAAGCCATTCTGCTGTTTTGGGCCAATAGCCTCTCCATTCATATCATAACAAGAATAATCTTTACCATTCATATCATTACCATGAACTTTTTTGGTTTCTTCAGCCATATATTCAAGAACACGTAACAAGATATCATCCCCATTACCAAAAAGAGAATCTATGTATAAAAACTTTTTATTGATATTATCCACAACAACCATTGCCCAATGTGATTGATTCAAATTGACTGGAATGAAAAGGTATTCAAGTTTAGAAACGTCGACATTTGCTCGTTTTGCCCAACGTCTAACACCTTGATACCCTTTCTGTTTCAGACTTGTATAAAAATGAGTTGAAAAAACGTGAACTTTTTGATCATCATGAGTCGAACCACCATTAACTTCATCTTTGATAAGCCTTAAATAAAAGTCAATAACATTATCATTTAACCATTTACGATCAGATAATGTACATAAATCATTAGCTGTGATATCTATGTTATATTTAGATATTAAGACACCAGCTGGCCTGTCCATCCATAAAGATTCAACCTCTACAACTTTATCTGCAGATAATGGTCTAATGATGGTACCACTTTCTTTGAGCTTTTTAAGATTTAATAACTCTTGCATCTTTGTACGCTCTTCAAAGATTTTTTGGTACTCTTTATAAAGCTTGGTTTGTTCAAGATTCAAAAGATAGTCTTCACTGTCATCTTTCAACCATTCTAAATCTGCAAAACGAGCAGATGATCTAGTAAATGTTGGCCTTTTAGTGAATTTCCCTCCAGTTAGCTTATATATGGATTTCAATGAGTCAGTTATTGTAGATACATTGTTCTGAACTATATTAGATGATTCGTATAACTTTTGAGGTTTTGGTTCTTTAAAAATGTTTTGAGTAACAGCTTTAGTAAATTCAGCTTCTAAGTTGATATTCAATTCTGAGTTTTCAGGGGCAAAAAATTGCGTTCCATAATGGGGCTTTCTGGCTTTTGTTGGATAGGTCATGGATGTATCATTATCTTCATCATTTGAAAGCTGAGTCTTTTTACTTTCATCATCATTGTTTGAGCTTACATTTAAAGCTTTTAATGATATTATTCTATTTTTCAATCGAGGAAAATCTTTATAAGAATTAGATTCATGTTCAATCAAAGATTTGATAGGTTCATTAGTTTTTGTTATAATATCATCATTCCCATTGGAAGTTTCAATTTGATTCCAATCAGGATTAGGAAGCTTTCTAACTTGTTTACGAAGAAGTGAAAACAAATAAGTTAGAAAGAACAGTAACCAAATAAACACCTTTTTTCCAAGCAAATACATCAGTGCAAATAAACTTTTCATGAATGCTATCAGTTCTGTAGATGGGTCATTTGAAGATTCATTATTTTTTTGAAGTTGTTCATTTGTAGCTTGGACAAAAGTATCGAACAATGAATTCTTTGAGATTTTTCTGAATAAATTTGAATTCTTTTCATTAGGTTTATTAGATGGATGATTGTTATTAAGATTTGCTGAAACCAATCTTGAGTTATATGCGGGAGTTGCACCATAATTGCTAAGAAGATCATTATCAATTGGGTATTGTTTAGATTGTACAAATGGTAATCTAGTTCGTGGTTGATGATTTTGTGAAATTGACATATTGGCGGTATTATTTGAAGACATAGAAGAGTTTCCTACCGATGAAACTCTATTATTACTGGCAAATGTAGGTAGATTATTAAAATTATACTGATGACTATTAGTAGCTGCTCCCGAATATGAAGATGAGGATGTCCTTCTACTTGTATAATCAAAACTACTCATTATTGATGGTTTCTTATAATATATATTCCAAGAAGAATGGAAACGAAATATTAAAAAAAATTGTTGTACATAAAGTCAATTAACACGTTCAAATGACAAGTCAAAATTATTTAAGATGAACCAAAAAAAAATATGAGATGAAATATTTTTTTAAATATTTTCTCTCAAACGCGTTAAAGAGTTGAAAACCCAAAAATTTTGTATGAGATGACTTTTATTAGCAAATGCTGTTAACGTATAAAATCTTTTGTGAAAATGGAACTTTAAATTTCAATTTGTATTCAATTTTTAACAATTTTTGATGAATAACAATGAACTACGAAAGGAAAACGTGACCCGACTTCTGCTAGCTTTAAAATTTAAGTAAGTAATTAGATTTATTTACTTACAAAGGAATATAAAATAAATGATAGCTAACTCAAATTTTTGGAATCAATTAAGAAAATTAAAATATAACAAACTTAACCTAGAAACACTAAGAAAATCCAAAATCGACCAATGAATCTTCATAAATTGGTTTCATTATACTAGCTAGATCATTTTCTGGTGTTTTAAACAATGAGCTACAGCTAAATTGGTCTTTTTTAAACTTTTCTTCTTCTTGTTCTTCTTCTTTTCCGTCATCGCATTCCTCTAAATCAATAATATCAGACTGAGCATTTGATAAATTCTGATAATTCTCAACAAATTGATCTTCCATACTTGCTAAAGTTTCAACAAAACTTTCATCAGGAATATTTTGTAACGCATATTTCAACAAATCGTAAAATGTCAACATTAATTTTTTTTTACTATTTATATATTCCATTGAAACTTTATCTGATTTGACATTTAATTTATCAAGTTTTAGTTTATTAGCAATGAATTCTGAATCTTGAATGATACTTCTTGGAAATAAACGTTTACTACTTGCCATAAGAATGCCATATTCAGTGATAAGATTCATACCATTATTTGCTTTGTAAGTATAAGTAATATTTGATCGTGAATTATCGTGTTCGATTTTCAAAAACATTTCTGATACCCCTAATTTTGATTTAAGTATCTTGGGGAGATCACTAAAATGAGTAACTGCAAAGCAAGTAGATTTTAGAGTAAGAATTCTTTCAAGCATTGCAATAGAAATAGATATTCCATCAGCATTACTAGTTCCTCTACCTAACTCATCAATGATACATAAAGAGTCATCATCTGAATTTTGAAGAAGAAAACACATCTCTGACATTTCTGTGCTAAATGAGGACATATTTGGTTCTGTTGAATCAGTTCCTATTCGAGCATGAAGTGATTTGAAAATCCTAACCGAAACATAATCAGCTGGTATGAACATCCCAATTTGAGTAAAAATAACACAAAGTGCGATCAGTCGAATATACAATGATTTTCCACTAGCATTAGCACCTGTTATTATGGTCAGTCTTGAAGATTCTGGTAATGATGTTACATCATTAGGAACAATATATTTAGGTGGAATATGTCTACTATAAATTTCTTCCATCAAAGGATGCTTCATCTCTTTAATTACAATTTTTGAATCATTAATTTCTGGGCACACATATTTAGAAAGATTTGATCGATTGGAATTTGTTGCAAAAGCGCATAATAAATCAAGTAATGCAAGAGCTTCAGAAGCCATAAAATAATCAGCAACAAATTTTCGGAGATTTGTAATTAGTTCTTCAACAGAAAATTCAGTAATTGTGAATATCTCTTTAAAAGCATAATCAATTCTTGTGTTGATTTTAACCAATTCCATGGTAGTGCATTCAACATTTTTATCTTTCAAGATAACGTTAATAAAAATATTTCCTCCTTCGACATCTAACATTGAGAAATCACAATTTTTGATTAAAATAAAAAACCCTCTATTATGGTCAAATTTAGCTTCTACTGGTAAATCATACTCCATTCCAGTAGTAGTAATATGATCTAACGCTTCATTCACTTTAGCTTTGTATAATTGTCGTTGGGCATCGAGCATACCATTCAGTCCAGCCTTTAGTGCATAGCATTTTTGGTTTCTCATTTCCGTAGGTTTCGAAACCCAACTTGCATCTTCATTTACCGATTCATTGATAATATAAAGCGCATCTTTTATTTCGTTACTTTGTAAAGATCCGTGGATTGATATCAGGTATTCCGACTCAAGATCATCTAGTAATTCACTGATAGTGAGACTGGTAGATAAAAATTGCTTTAATAATAAAACAATGTTGATCCTTTGATCATTTAAAAGCTTTACATCTTGTTTCGGTCTTTTGCATAACCATGATATCAACTTTTCTACATCACATAAAGCTTTCAATTGTTCTTGTATTTGTGATGTAATTAAATCATTTTTGATTAACTCCTTTAAAGCTTCTTGCCGTCTTATAATTGACATCTTATCTGTTAGCGGTTGTAAAATATTTGCTTTCAATAATCGGTTTCCCATCTTGGTTTTAGTAGAATCCAAAAATTTGAATACTGATTCACCGGCTAATTTCCTATTGTTTTCAATTAATTCCAAGTTTTTAATAGTAGCTGTGCTTATAAACATATGACATTCTGGTGCTTCAAATTTGATATTAAATATCTCATGAATAAATGCATGATCAGTTGATGAGGATAAATAAGAAAGCATAGCGCAAGAAGCTGACATCGCAAATTTCCTTGATCTCATTTCCAATGAAAAAGATTCTTTATCAGTATCCTTGAATATTGAAGATTTTTCAAGAAAAGTTATATTCGGTTTGAAATAGTTTGAGTTGATATATCTAATGAATGTATTTTGAGGCAAGTTGGCTTCCACAACCTTCAAAAAATTGGTTCTTTTAGGTTTCCAGTAATTTTCAGGAATCAATATTTCCATCTGATGTGTTGCTAAAACACTAATTTTATGAATGGTTCTAACAAATGTTTGAGAATCAACCATTTCTGTAACTTTCAGCTCACTTAGGTATGGGTTTACAAAACAAAGTCCTACTTTTGGCATTAATTCTTTGGATTCAAACAAACTACAATAAATGATGTAGTTCTCATTATTAGCAGTTGCTAAAGCACTTTGATAAACTTGTCTATAATCACCTACTTGATTTCCACGCGTTGAAAGACGCGTTACATTTGAGATGGCTCTCATGGTGGGTAATTCAGATAGTTCAAGAGTCGAAGCATATACATTGAGTGACACTGTATCATTAGAGTTAATTTTCATTTTAATTATTGTCTGCTTAGTAACGTTCGTGTTGAATGGAAAGTGAACATTTCTAATATTTCTCATTTCCTTACTAGTTTCAATAAATGACGCGTCTTCCGATACTCAGGGCTCTCTCTCTTACTTTCAATAACTCATTTTTTGTTAAGTTTTAGTTCCTCAATAATGTTTACCAACTCATCAATTGTCTCATCCTTTGAAACTGTACTGCTGACTTGAACTTTGTCCTCAACTTCTGCTTCTGCTTCTGCTATTTCCTCAGCAAGTTCTTTTGATAACTCACCTGCATTCGGTGGCTTAACAATACTTATGTTATTTTTGTTATCTTTTTCAATCAGCTTTTCTAAATCTTCAAGCCATCCAAGGCGTTCACAAATCTGATCTGCTAAAAAGTCACAATCATGAAGAAGTAATAAATCTGATTTTCTAGGGTTTAAATCAAAATCTCCGCAAATTTCTCTATTGATTAGAACTCTTTGACAATTTGAGTCTACTTCGGATGGAAGACTTGCAAATGGAAAGACAGCCAACGATGTACCTGCTATAATGGCCAAATCGATATCATCTTGATCTATATCCCAACTCTCAAAAAATTTCTTGGGTAAAGCTTCACCAAAAAACACAATATCAGGTTTAACATAACCTTTACACTTTATGCATGTCGGGATACCGTTATTCATTTGCTTTTTCAATTCTTCGGTGGTCATCTTTTCATGACAATCAATACAATGGTTTTCAGCAAAGGAACCATGGGCTTCAACCATTAAATCATCACTCACACCTGCAATTCTTTCCAGAGTGTCAATATTTTGAGTGTAACATCTTTTCAGTTTACCTTTCTGTTCACATAAACTAATAAAGTAATGAAATCTACTGGGTAAAAATTTACCTGGGTACAGCTCCTCTGCAAGGGTATAAAAAGGTTTTGGATTTTCACGGAAATAATCAAGATCAAATACAGCTTCAGGGTATGGCAAATTAAGACGTTTCAAATTTGAATATAATCCTGTTTTAGGTGATCTGAAATCAGGAATTCCGCAATTGGTTGAAATACCAGCTCCGCAAAAGAAAACAATCTTTGAATCATCTTTTAAAATCAAAGATGCAATATTTTCAATTGATTCTTTCAACGAAGTTTCCTTTTTAATGTTATTTCTTTCTTTATTTTTATTCTTATTTTTTATTTCTATTGCCATATCTTTGTTAATGTGTTAGTCTTTTCCAATTTTTATATTTCTATCAAATTAAATTATTATTTCTTCTGGCATGGTCCAAAATTTAATTTTTGTGTAGTTAGTAATCTTCAGGAAGTTTTTTTATTGAGACGGATAATATTTTCAGAACAAAAAAGTCTCTCGTTATTAACCCAACGAAAAAGTGTATAATAAACTATCAGCTTAATAAACAATGAAACAAAGAATATCTTCTTTGGATCTTAAGATTCTTGTGAATGAGATTGAAAGAACAATTAAAGGATATAGACTACAAAATATATATAATCTTGTGACTAATAGCAGATCTTTTCTTTTCAAATTCAGTATACCGGATTCGAAAGTGAATATTGTCCTTGAAAATGGTTTTAAATTTTATATTACTGATTTTCAAAGACCTACTCAACCAGAGCCTACAGGATTTTGTCAAAAATTGAGAAAACATTTGAAAACAAGAAGACTTACAAATATCAAACAGGTTGGTGATGATAGAATTGCAGTTTTAGAATTTTCAGATGGTTTGTATTATATTGTATTGGAATTTTTCAGTGCAGGTAATATCATTTTGTTAAATGATGAACGTAAGATTATAGCATTATTTAGAAGTGTTGATACTTCACAATCAAAAACTACAGAATTGAAATATAATATTGAAGAAGTTTATGATATGTTTGACAAATCATTATTTGACCAAACCAATAAAGAGGATCAATTTGAAAATTTTACAAAATCTCAAGTCATTTCATGGATAAAGAAATCGCAAGAAAATGATTCTAAGAAAGTTCTTTCGGTTAATAAGTTATGTTTTTTAAATGTTTCTCGTTTGTCATCTGACTTGATTCAAATTCAATTAATGAAACAAAATGTGAATCCATCTGGAAGTTGTCTAGATCTTTTAGAAGATGAAAATTTGCTAGAGAGCACCGTTAAAGCTTTGAATCAAGCAGTGATCGAATTCAAAGCTCTTTTAGATACTCCTGTTGATAAATTAAAAGGATATATAATTAGTAAGAAGAATCCTTTATTTGACACTGAAAAGGAACCATCTGTTGATAATCTTGAATATGTTTATGATGAATTCCATCCTTTTGAACCAATTCATAAAATCAATGATAATGTTATCGTGGAAACCTTTGAAGGTTATAATAAAACTGTTGATACTTTTTTTACTAGTTTGGAAATGTCAAAAACATCATTAGGTCGCCAACAACAAAAGAAAAATGCAGAAAAAAGATTACAATTTGTCAAAACAGAACATTCAAAAAAATTAGATTCGTTGAACAATGTTCAAGAACTAAATGATAAAAAAGGTACTTTAATTATGATTTATAATGAACAGATTGAAGAATGTAAATTAGCAGTTCAAAATTTACTTGATCAACAGATGGATTGGAAACATATTGAAAAATTAATTGATGTCGAAAGGTCAAGAAACAACAATCTTGCCAAAATGATTAAATCACTGAATTTGAAGAAAAATGAGATTATACTTTCTTTACCTGATATAAGTGATGACGAAGAGGCTGAATTTACTGATAGTGAAAGTGAAAGTGAAAATAGTTCTGAAGAATCTGAATCCGAATCTGAATTAGATTCAGATGAAGAAATCCTTCAAAATAAGAAGAAATCTAAGTCTGCTCATCAGTCTTCTAAAACTATGGACGTGATTATTGACATCACTCAATCAGCATTTGCCAATTCATCTCGTTACTTTGATGCAAAAAAGCAAGCAAAAGAAAAGCATGTTAAAACATCGAAAAGTGTAGCTCAAGCGATCAAGAGTAGTGAGCAGAAAATTCATCAAGATCTTAAGAAACTAGAAAAGCAATCAAAAACTAACGTTGAGTATAAACAACTTCGTTCAAAACACTGGTTTGAAAAGTTTTATTGGTTCATATCTTCTGATGGGTATCTTTGTATTGCAGGCCGAGATGCTTCTCAAGTTGATATATTATATTATAGACACTTTGATAATGATACTGACTTTTTAGTATCCAATGATTTAGAGAATGGATTAAAAGTTTTCATTAAGAATCCATATAAAAATAAAGATGTTCCACCATCAACATTTCTACAAGCTGGAATCTTTTCTCTCACAACAACAAGTGCATGGGAGAATAAAAATGTAATTTCACCATGGTATGTCAAAGGAACTGATGTTACTAAAAAAGATTTTGATGGATCTATTTTACCTGATGGAATGTTAAATGTTTCAAAAGAAAAGACATATTTACCACCATGTCAACTTGCAATGGGAGCAGCATTATTATGGGTTGGTGATGAGGACACTACAACAAAATATTTAAATACGAAAAAAGCAAGAGATGAAGAAATGGAGTTTAAAGTGGCTGATGTTGATGAAATGCATGCATCAAAGATTTCTGAATTAAGGAAAATGTTAGAAAAGTTAAGCTTAAAAATAGAGAAAGCACAAAAGGATCAAGATATCGGAACGAATAGCACTCAAGAGGATTATGAAGAAACTGAAGATATTACAATAGATGAATTGGCTCCACCAGGTCCTAATGATCAAATACAAGTTAGGATTAGAGGTAAAAAGAACAAATTGAAAAAGATCAAAGAAAAATATGGAGATCAAGATGAAGAAGAAAGAAAGTTAAGAATGGCAGTTTTAGGAACTTTAAAACAGGTTGAAAAAAAGACCGATATCATTGAAAATGGTTCCACAAACTCTAAGATGGATGCGACAAAGAAAAAAGAAAAGAAATTAATGCAACAAAAACACCAGCTTAACAAATTAATTGACGAACTTGAAGTCAAAACTGATCAGAATGATGAAGATCACCCAAATAAAAGTTCTGAACCTTACTATATTGAAATTTCAGGATTAATTGCTTCCCCTAATAAAACTGATGAAATTAAAGATTGTATTCCTATATTTGCGCCCTGGCAATCACTTCAAAAATATGCTTATAAGGTGAAAGTCCAACCAGGATCTTTGAAAAAAGGTAAAACTGTTTCTGATGTTATGGAGTATTTTAGAAAGCATACTAAAGAACTTGAAAAAGAAGGTAGTGATTGGTCTGATAAGAACGAAATGGTAGAATTGATCAATCAACAAGAGTTCATGGCAACATTCACTGCTTCTAAATTTAAAGTTACTTTTCCTGGTGCAAATGATAAAAAAAATAGTAGTAAAGGGGGAAATTCCAAATCACAAAAAGGGGGAAATAAAAAGTCGAAAGGAAAAAAGTAATTAGTAAATGTATTTGAAAAAAGTTTCGAAGGTTTATTTCAAGTGGAAAGGAAATGAATTTTTTCTATATCAAAAATATATAAAGCTTAAAATTCAACTATAAACATTTTTCAGAAAAGCGATATCCGTAAGCAAGTAATTAAAGCTAAAATCCTTGTTGTAAACGTTGTGAGATACTCTTTGTTGCAAAACTGAAAGCATTCATTAAACCTTTTTCGCTTAAATCAATCTTGATGTTTGCAACATCTTCAAGTGGTGGATTTGTGACCCTTCCGGCAATGGCATTAGGATCTGTTTCGAGAATAATACCATCGTCAACAGTTTCATCAATAGCTAACACGACACAGTCATAAGATTCAAGAATTGAACTTTTATCAACAGAACTACTTAAAATGATTTCAAATGCACCACAAAGGCCTTGTAAAACGTTAAATAACAGCACTTCGTTTTCATTGATACCTCCGATTATATATAAAATACAGTCTGAGTATTCTTTATAGACAACAGCATGATTCTCAAATAGTATTATATCAGTATTTTGTTTATGAGTCTTTTTGAGAAGGTTCTTTTCGAATAATTTTTGCTTTTTGATTTGTGTAGTCAGAGCATCATGTTCGTTTTCCTGATTTGGTTTCTTATAGTATTTAGCATAAAGTCGATTTGCCTTGTTATCAAGTAAAATAATAGCGTCAATCGCGTAAAGAGATGTATTTGCTGTCATTGATAGATGTTATGTTAACTTTGTAATTAGATGATGGTACTTAAAACAGTTCGACAAAGAGAGAATATTGACAAGTTGTTTTTTTCCTGTGAAAAACGCGGTTCATTGATTATGTAATCTCTCAAATAAATATAGTTTTTTCGATACTGAAAAATAACTGTAATTGTCAGAGGGAAAAAAGATATATCATGCATATCAAGAAAGAAAGTATTTATAGATTTATATCATGACTTCAACATATAAAATTATATTTAGTAGATAACTTTCAGGCAAATTTTTAAGGTAAAATCAAGAAAAATAATAAGAGTTTATCCATGATTAACATCTTTTTTGAGATAAATTTTATTTAATAAAATTATCCTTTAAGAAAGTAATCATCCTGAAATATACCTGAGCATTAGAGAATTTTAATAAAAAATGAATGAATATAACTTAACTTACTTTTGTGTTAAATTGTTAAGTTGTTTGCATAATTTTTTAAGAAAATTCAGATGAAAACTTTTAAAGATATAATAGCTCATATAATTATCATTCGCTGTGAAACAAAAAGAAAAGATCAATAGAAAAGTTAATAAAGTAGATTTTGAATATTTTCACGAATAAATAATAATGTTATATTGTCCTCTATATTGTAAAGTTAAACTTTATCTAATTTGTATTTTTAAAATTTATTTTATTGGAAACAAAAATGAGTTTATACTATTTGAATCCTTTATATTCTAATCCAAAAATATCTCTCTATAACATGAGTTTGATCTCAATAGTCCAGAATAAAAAAAAACCAAATAAAGAACCTTTTCAAAGGGAAAATCACCTGAATCAAGCAAGATAGTAAAACCCTCCAGAGTTGAATCAGATACACTTATAATTTTTTTTGTTTTGATCTATAAACTAACCATACTGATACTACTTAAGTAGGCACCTTCAATGAACTAAAAATAAAAGTTTAATTTTACTTTATTCTTAAAAAATTAATGCTAAAGTATTACAACATTATACCCGTCGTATATTGATTTAAAGGCGCTTCCTCGCGATGGCTCAACCTTTTTTTTGTGATTCTTTTCCTTCTTATAAAACACAAGCTTCTTTTGCCTTTTGTTTAGTTAGGCTCACTACATCTCTTGATTACATAAATATGGCGGTTGTTAAAAACTATCAGAAGCAGAGATCACCCTCTTTGAGCGGTTTGTGCTCACCAATTTAAATAATGTAACATATGTACATGTGTGTTATATATGAAAATGCTTCACCTCTTTGACGCGTCAGCTTTTACTAACTATTAACTGTGAATAAAATCACCAATATTTGTTTCAGATTCTTACTCAAGCTCCCAGGGATATATTCCAGATCATGTTTCTGCTTTAAGTGAAAAAACGGTGCAACCTTTTAGTGCTTTTAAGACTCCATTTTTGAATACTAGTAGGTGGAATCATATTGATAAGTTAGGTGACCTTTTTGGAGTCAAATATTTTGCAAATCAATCAGAGAATGGTTATGAAGATTTTGCTGAAAGAGGAGTTGGTGATACATATGATAACTTTTATGAACCTTATCCTTCTTGGTCAGATGAATTTTTGGTTCCTATATCAAGACAGCGTATTCAATCAATTTTTTTTCATATTCATAAAATTTTTGGGTTTCAATATGATAACACTAAGAATATGTATGATTACTTGATGAAACTTCTTGATTCAAGAGCATCAAGAATGGGTCCAGCTAAAGCTTTGAGAAGCTTACATGCAGATTATATCGGTGGTATCAATTCAAATTATAGAAAATGGTATTTTGGAGCTCAAATGGATATTGAAGACGATAGTTTAATTGATCAGAACCTAGAAGATGAAAAAGATTTAA
>JAJLVG010000036.1:22531-37291 GCA_030564585.1 Martiniozyma abietophila
TGAAAAAAAATTAAAAAAAAAAAAAAAGAGATTTAACTCAAAAAATTATCCATTGAAAGAATCAGAAATGAGATGGGCTAGCACTACAAATAGCTTTCTTCCTGATGATTGCGTTATACAGCTTGCTATATATCTATTAACTTGGGGCGAAGCGAATAATATTAGATTTATGCCTGAATGTCTTTGTTTCATTTTCAAAACGTGCGTTGATTGTTTTTATTCTTTAGAAGTCAACTCTGATCAGGAAATTCAACCGATTACTTCAAGCTTTCTTGACCATGTAATTACACCTCTTTATGACTTTTATAGAGATGAATTGTATGAGAAGGTTGACCACCATTGGATAATTCGGGACAAAGATCACTCAGAAACTATTGGATATGATGATATAAATCAATGTTTCTGGTATAGAAAAAGTTTAGAAAAAATCCAATTATTTGATAAAACAAAATTACTAAATTTTCAACCTTGCGAGAGATATCTTTATTTGAATCAGATTAACTGGAAAAAATCAGTGAGAAAAACCTATTATGAGCATAGATCATGGTTTCATGTTTTAATCAATTTTAATAGAGTTTGGAATATTCATTTAGGTGTCTTTTGGTATTACACATGCTTCAATTGCCCTTCTCTTTATACCTATCATTACAGAATTGAGAATAATACACAGCCAACAATAATCGCACAATTATCTGCCCTTTCAATTGCTGGTTCCTTAACATCCTTGGTCAATTTGATCTCTTTAGTTTTGGAGCTTATTTTTGTTCCAAGATCTTGGGAAGGTTCTGTTCCTTTATTTTCCAGATTTATGTTCACATTGTTTGCATTTTTACTCAATACAGTTCCAACTATCTATATCTTTTTTATTACAGGTATTAGTGATCTAAGCAATGTAACGTTCTTGATAGCAATTTTTCAATTCATTATTTCATTGATAACAGTGTTTTACTTTTCTGTTACTCCTTTATCCTTTTTAACAGGAAATCATTTTGTTAAAGGTAATAGACGTTATTTACCATCTCTTTACTTTTCTTACAACATATATGAGCTCAGAGGTAAAAAATATTTAGCCTCAATTGGATTATGGGGTGGGGTGTTTGTCTCCAAATTTACAGAATCATATTTTTATTTAACATTAAGTTTAAGGGATCCTATTCGAGAATTAAGTATTATAAATATCAACAGATGTACCGGTGATGAAATCTTGGGATCGTTTCTTTGTAAACAAGAAGCAAATATTATATTAGTATTAATGTTTTTTACTGATTTGGTTTTATTTTTTTTGGATACATATCTTTGGTATATTATTTGGAACACAATGTTTTCAGTTGCGAGATCATTTTATTGTGGTGTTTCAATTTGGACTCCATGGAGAAACCTGTTTGTTAGATTACCTCAAAGAATTTTGTTCAAAGTGTTGAACTCGTCAGTTGTTATTAGTAGTTCTGAATATGAAAGAAAAAGTATGGTTAGTAAAATTTGGAATTCAATTATCATTTCAATGTACAGAGATCATTTGATTTCCATTGATCATCTTGATTCTTTAATTTATCAAAGAACCACAGGTGAAGATGGCGAAGATGTTATTACTGAGCCAAGCTTTTTTGTGGCTCAAGAGGATGGAGAAAATATTACATCTGGAGGTAAATACCTTAATCCTGATTCAGAAGCTGCGAGGCGCTTATCATTTTTTGCTCATTCTTTGTCGACTTCAATTTCTAAACCAATGCCTTTGGATCAAATGCCTTCATTCTCTGTTCTAGTTCCTCACTACTCTGAAAAAATTACTTTATCACTTCAAGAAGTAATAAAAAGGGAAGATGACCTTACAAATATTACAATGTTAGAATACCTAAAACATTTATATCCTGAGGAGTGGCACAATTTTGTTAGAGATACTAAGTTATTAGCAGCTGAAAATCATGCATTGGATGAAAAAAAAGATTTCAATGATTTACCATATTATGCTGTTGGGTTTAAATCAGCTACTCCTGAGTATATTTTAAGAACAAGAATTTGGGCATCATTAAGATCTCAAACTTTGTTCCGTACAATTTCCGGGTTTATGAATTATTCGAGGGCTATCAAGTTGCTTTATTCAACAGAATGTGAGGGAAAGTATAATGATGAGTGTGTTAAAATGGAAGAAGCAAATGTTATGGCTCAAAGAAAGTTTAGATTAGTCACTTCGCTTCAGAAAATGAAAGAGTTTAATAGTGAGCAAGAAGCTGCAAAAGAGTTCTTATTGCGAATTTATCCAGAACTTCAAATTGCATATTTAGATGTTGTCACAGATCCCGAAACGAATGATACCATCTATTACTCTGCTCTTATCGATGGTAATTCAGATATACTTGATAATGGTCAGAGAAAACCGAAATATAAAATTAGACTATCAGGAAAACCAATCCTTGGTGATGGTAAATCCGATAATCAGAATCATGCAATTATATTTTGTAGAGGAGAATACATTCAATTAATTGATGCTAACCAAGATAACTATATTGAAGAATGCATGAAGATTAGAAGTGTTTTGAATGAATTTGAAGAATTTTACACTCCTGATGATCCATATACACCTTTCCCAGAAAATGTTTCTATATCTGAAGAGTATTCTCATCCTGTTGCAATTGTTGGGACCAGGGAATATATTTTTTCTGAAAATGTTGGTGTATTAGGTGATGTTGCTGCAGGAAAAGAGCAAACTTTTGGTACTTTATTTGCAAGGACTTTGGCTCAAGTTAGTGGTAAGCTTCATTATGGTCATCCTGATTTTTTGAATACAATTTTCATGACAACTCGAGGAGGTGTTTCCAAGTCTCAAAGAGGATTACATTTGAATGAAGATATTTATGCTGGTATGAATGCTCTGATGAGAGGAGGAAGGATTAAACACTGTGAATACTTTCAATGCGGGAAAGGCAGAGATTTAGGATTTAACTCAATTTTAAACTTTACAACTAAGATTGGTTCAGGTATGAGTGAGCAGATGCTTTCAAGGGAGTATTTCTATCTCGGTACAATGCTTCCATTAGATCGGTTTTTATCATTTTTTTATGCTCATCCTGGTTTTCATTTGAATAATGTTTTTATTTTAATGTCAGTGAAACTATTCATTTTGTTTGGGATTCATCTTGGTGCTTTGACTAACGACTCAGTATTATGCACTTACAATAAAGATGTTCCATTTACAGATTCACGAAATCCACCTGGTTGTTATAATTTGATACCTGTTATCGATTGGGTTCAGAGATGTGTTTTATCTATTTTCATCGTTTTTGGTATTTCTTTTATTCCATTGTGCGTGCAGGAGTTGATGGAGCGTGGTATTTGGAGGTGCATTTATAGAATATTCAGACATTTTACATCATTGTCTCCAATGTTTGAAGTATTTGTTTGTCGTGTCTATTCTCAATCTTTAGTTAATGATCTTGCAGTTGGAGGTGCGAAGTATATTGCAACAGGAAGAGGATTTTCGACATCAAGGACTTCATTTGCTCAATTGTATTCAAGATTTTCTTTTGAAAGTTTTTATTTTGCTGGTATGATGTTCATGTTATTACTCTATATTTCATTAACAATGTGGAAATATTGTCTTTTGTACTTTTGGTGTACTGCAATCTCACTTTTCTTTTCCCCATTTTGGTTTAATCCTAATCAATTCAATTTTGGTGATTTTTTTATTGATTATAAACATTTCATGAGATGGTTGTCAAGTGGAAATGTGAGGCCTAAAAAAGAATCATGGATATCTCATATAAGAACTACAAGGATGTCAATGACAGGCTCCAAAACCAGAAAGTCAAGTAAAAGTATTTTTATGGGATCTAATTATAAAAGACCTTCGCTTAGATCAACTTTCATTTCTCAAATTGGTTCAAAGTTGGTTACGTCTTTATTGATATCTGTTGCTTATTTATTTGCGAATTCACAAAATAATTCTTCAAGTGCAGGCCCATCAAACGCTTTATTACGTTTACTTGTTATTGCTTATGGTCCAATTATTGTGAACGCTTTGATTTTGCTAATTTTTTGTGGGATATCTCTTGTCGTGGGTCCTGTAATGTTGTTATGCTCAAAATCGTTTGCAGGAACAATTGCAAATTTTGTCCATTTATGCAGTGTGTTGGTTTATCTTTTATTTTTTGAATTTCTACTTCTATGTCAAAACTGGAGTATTTCCAAAACAATTTTAGGGGCTTGTGCTGCTTTTTCAATTCAAGAGTTTACTTTCAAACTAGCCACTATCTTATTGCTAACAAGGGAATTCAAACATGACGAGGCCAATAAAGCTTGGTGGACTGGTTTATGGGCCGGTTCAGGTCTTGGCTGGTATATTTTTACTCAACCATTTAGAGAATTTTTTTGCAAAATTATTGAGCAATCCTATTTTGCATTAGATTTCTTAACATCTCATTTTATCCTATTGTTTCAATTACCAATCTTAATGATTCCTTACGTTGATACCATTCATTCTGTATTACTTTTATGGCTCAAACCTGAAAATATGTTGAAGAAACCAGTGTACTCACACTCTAAACGTCAAAAAAGAAATAGAATAACTGCATCTTATTTTATTTTATTCATCTTTGTTATTGGTTCAGTATTTGCTATCGTTTTAACACCGTACATTCTGGTTAAAGTTTTTGATTTTGATTTTGATGAGTATTTGCCTGAATTTATTTTCTTTTTATTGCAACCTGCGGAAATTCTCAGCAAAAGTAACGGCTTGTCTAATTATATTCCACCGAAATATCATTCTTAGGTTCTTATTTTATAAATGAAGTTGTTTATAGTAGTTTAATTGTTCTTAATGAAATTAATAAACTTATTGGAATCACCATTTTAACTTTAAACTTTTTTCCTTAATAGAAATATCGTCTTCAAAACGAAGTTGAAAGGATCAAAATTTTTGAATTTCAAACGGTAGGGCTAATCTATTAAACTGTATTTTCAATTTATTTTAAAATTATATATAAGTGTATAAATATCATGAGATATCTTCCTCACTATCGTTATCGCTGTCTGCAAAGTTATCAGTATATTTTTTTTTATCATCCGGACCAAACCAACCGCTTTCATCGTCATCATCATCTTCTTCTTTACTATTGTTTTCGTTTTCGCTTTCAGATTCAGAAATTTGCATGGCTTCAGCGTCTTCCTCAACAACATCTTCAATAACAATTCCATCTATTTCTTCGTTATCTAACTCTGTTTCTTCAATTTTACATGATATCATCAAAAATTCTGCTAACAACTCGTTTTTTCTTCCAACTTTAACTACATCTTTGACCACTCTATTCAAAAATCTTTGAACCGACCTTAAACCTTTACTAAAAATATGTTTATTTTTGGTAATAAATTTACCATGGGAAGTTATCAATGATTCGATCCAAATTAAGTTAAATTCAATATGTTGACTCTCCATAGCAATCGAACCAATAAATTCTAATAATTTTGAGACATAAATAATTGGTAAATCTCGTGCAACTAATGGAATATCATCTGCTTTGATAGACTCATAAACTTTATGAATTAAATAACGTTCGTTAAGTCTGAATGCCATAATTATTGCAGTGAGATATTCACCATCATTGAGAAATTCCAATGTTGAGTCTGGAGTAATATCAACATCCAAATCAAATGGATCAAAAAGCATAGCGTCATCCACAGAGTAGATTAATAAACCTTCTGTTGAAGCAGCAGCAAATGCATTTGCAGTTGGTGAGAAGCTGACACACATCACCCTCACTTCAGGCTTTGTAGAACGTAACCCAATATCACCTCTATGAGAACCTGGAAGAATTAAATCTGCCTTATGACGATCCTCTGAATCAGATAAATCTCCGCTTCCATCAACAAGGTTTAAGACTTGACCATCTGAAATGTTTTTGGAGTTAAGAAATTGTAATGTACCATTTAATTGCATATTAAGAGAAACAATAAATCTTTTAAGTAAAACCTCATTAGGTAAATCATAAAGGCATATAGTATTGTTATTACCAGCAGCAACCATTGCAAGACCATTAAATGAGTAAGCTATAGTATCAAAATGTTTTCCACGTTTTGAGTTTTTTGATTCGAAGGTGTCTTCAACATATCTTCCCTGAACGATATCTTTTCTACCATCAATTTCTCTGACTAGTTTTCCATCAATGATATCAAAGAATGTAATTTTACCATCAAGGGTAGACACTGCAACTTCTTTTGAATCAGGTCTCATAGCTAATGAGATACATTCAGATGTAAGATCAAAAGGCTCACTTGTTTGTTGTCTTCCAAATATATCCCAAACTCTAACAGTTTTATCCCATGAGGCTGAAGCTAATTTAGCATCAGCTTCAGTACCAAAACTTAAATAAGAAATTGGACCTTCATGGCCAGATAATTGATCAAGTAATTGTGAAGTTTGAACAGACCAAACATGAATATCAAAACTATCTTTAGAACCAGCACAAACAACTTCTCCACTTGGATCAACAGCAACGGAAGAAAATTGTAACCTTTCTGTAGATGTAAATGTTCTGAAATTTCTGAATCTGATCAAATCCCATGCTCTAACAGTACCATCTAACGAAGAAGAAAACATGACTTGACCTTTTTTGGCAAATGCTACATTGGTAACAGCTGCTTGATGTTCTTCAAATGTTGCTAAACAAAATCCTGAAACAATATCCCAAATTTTGATTTTTCCATCATCAGCAGCTGTAACAATTCTTGAACCATCCGGTGAATATGCTAATGCATTCATAGAATCCAAATGTCCTTGTTGTCTAAGAATGTAAGATTCTGATTGCCATTCATACACTAATAATTGACCTAATTCTTTGGAACCAAATGCAATCCATTCTCCACTTTCGTTAATTGTGATTGTATTGACAGCATTGGTACCCATAGATAATTGTTGAATCATTGTAAATGATGGTAATTCATAAAGTCGAAATTCACCATTATTGAAACCCACAATTAAAAGGTTTGATTTTGGATGAAATGTTAAACATTTAACATTTGCTTCTGCAGAAAAGAAATTTTTAGCAATTATTCTCCAACTCATAGTTTTCTCTTCTTGTGGTAAATTTTCTTCACCAGGTCTCTCTGTATATTCCCATCGAAATATTGCACCATCTTTTGAAACTGTGTAAATTATATCTTGAGTTGAATTGAAAAAAGCTTTAACAACATAATCTCTATGTCCTGCTAATGACATTTTAACATCTTTATCTTCTGAATGTAAAGAAAATATTCTGGCAGTCATATCTTTACTAGCAGAAAGAATAAATCTAGAATCACCTGACCATGAAATTGCAGTAACATCATTATAATGACCTGCATAAACACGGTATTTTACAAATGGAGCGAACTGTCTATCTTCTGCTAAAATGGGGGTTTTCCAAATTTCAACAAACCTTCCAACAGCAATGGCAAAATGACTACCATCTGGAGAAAATTGAATATCTCTCACTTTATTTTTAAAGTTGAAATGATGGATTACTGTTCTTGCTTTGAAATTTACTAAGATAGCTCTACCATCATCATCAATAGAGATCATTAATGTTCCTTGACGATTCAAAGCTAATGCAGTAACGTTTTTTCTATGCTCATAGCTAAAAGTAAAAGCTTTACTATTAACAAGATCGAAAACTGAGACTCTATTTCCTACTGGAGATAATAAGGAAGTACCATCATGTGAAAACACAACATTTCCCTCACGATAAACTGTTCCCAATAAATTTGAGAATCTAAAGTCACTCTTCATACCGTTGAGTATCCTTTTCTTGACTAGTTATGTTTCCTTCCAATAGAGAATCAGACCTGTTTTTTCTTTAATACTTAAAAGAACCAAATAATTTTTTTTTAAGAAAGTGAAAAGTTTTCGCACAGCCTTGATGAAATTGAAAGTTCAAATATATGTGAAATGTTAAAACACCAACACACACACCTTGTAAACTGAAAGAATACAAACAAGTCAATAAAGAGCAATGGGTGGGTCTAACTTATCATCAAGAGTTACAAACATGAAGTTTATGCAACGATTGGACAAGTCTTCAACCAGTCCCAGTGAAGAGACTACTTATTCGAAAGTCAAAGATTCAAGTCAGTGGTCTTTACCTGTTAAACAAAGGACATTAAAAGTACTCAAAGCTAAACGAAAGAATGTTAAAAGTGTTGGGTTTAGTTCGATAGGTGAAATGGGGGCTGTGACAATTGTTTCTCAAAATGGAAGGAAAGTAATGGGAGAAAGTAAACAAACTGAAAGTACAAATGATGAGTCTAAACCACTAACAAAGAAAAATACTTCAAAGAATGATACTGAAAAAGATTCATTACATAAACAGCTTGAAGAGGAATCTTCATTAATGAGTGATAAAACCAAGAGTTTAATAGAATTATGGAAGGCCAACAGTACCAAATGATATGGGCTTACTGTACAATTGATATCTTTTCTATCTGATTAACATGTATGTGCATATATTGTACATATATATACCAGTCTATTATACAATAAAAAATCGTTACACTAGGCTAAATTGAACAATCTATTTCTTTTTCTTAACTTTCTTGTGGTTATTATCAACAAATCCTCCTTTGACCAATGCATCTCTGGTCGCATTATTAATGTGTTTGAATCTATCAGGTCCAATATGAACACCACCAAACCATCTACAACAAACCACGATTACGTTCCATGTATCCATTACTGTTAACAAATGAAGCATACGGCCTCCAGCAGCAGTTTCTCCATCATCATCACAATCTTGGTACTGTATTCCTTTATCATCTTTGATTCTCCATGCACGCATAGCATGATTAGCTCTAGCACATTTCCTATCATCCATCAATTGTGCGAAACTATCATAAGCTTCATCAATAGAATGAACCTCCTTTGCAAACGTAACAAATGTAGACTTTCTATCAGTTATAGGATCACCAATAATCCAACCATCTAACGGGTTTATTAATTTTGGTTGTTGATTGTTACGCTTTGTAAACTGTTTAGCTTTCGACTTTTCTGTTTCCTCATCATATGTATAATTATCATAATTTAATTCATCATTATAATCTTTTTTCTTATAATTTTCTTGATCATGATTATTAGTATCATCAATATTAACTTGATTCCCTTCTTTATTATGATTATTGTCGTCTTTAAGGTTTTTCTTAATATTCATTTCATTAAATCCTTCAGTTATATTATTAACAGAATCAGCACTATCTTCAAGACACCAATGTTCTTCATCATCTAAGATCTCATCATCTTCATCTTCTCCAGTAAATAAAACCTGATCCAATTCTGTAAATAAATCAAAAATTACAACTTCATCTTTTTGATAAATAGAATCCATGACTTCATTAAATAATTCCATTAGATATATTTCATCATAACCATCCTTTTCTGATACCACATCTAATATACATGGCTTTTCCTTTGGATACGTTGATGGGAATGACATTTGAAATTCAATATGTTCATGCTGTGGAACTCTGAACTTATAGATCAATGGTGCAAGTCGATTTATACAATCAGGGTAAATTGCCTCGATAGCACCAACTTCTTCTTGTAATTCTTCAGACTCTATATCCCTCATGAAGGTATTCAATAAAGCCACAAGCTTCTATATAGTAAGCTATTACAATTTATTTATTATCAAAAAGCAAAACAAGAGAAGGAAAGTCCTATAAATTAAATAAATTATTATTACGATTGGCGAAAATATAAGTAATAGTTCTTAACACCGGATGATTAAAACGAAGTATTTCCATGAAGAACATCAAGCATTATTAAATCACTTTAGATCAGTAGTAATTATTATAGAATTTAATCAAATAAATTGAAAATTGATATTACGATTTACAGTAAAATTTCAACTGAATTTAAGAGAGAAAGAAAGAGATATGAAAAATGTAAAACACTCTAAATTTAGAGTGTAATTAAATTCATATTTTCCAGTATTCGATAAATTTTCAAGTGATTAACTCTCCAACAGCTACATCGTTTCTATTTACTACATTGTGTAACACACAGACAATTAAACAAAACAAAAATAAACCCAAATTTTAATTGAAATAAGTCAGCGGTTTGACAGTTTTTTTTTGAATTTTCTTTCCTTTTCTTTTCTTCAACTTCAAGTGTTCACCTCTTTGTATCAGTTGGTTATGGACTACAATTACCATTATGTATCGAGTCTTTGCTTGAAAGTTACTGAGCTTATCACTGGCTCTTCGAATGATGATACTACAACTGAAAAATTAGAATTACTACCTCAACTATCAGCATTCATAATACAAACAAATGGTACAAATTGTCAAGAGATTTGTATTGAAATTTTAAATCAACCTAATTTCTTGATTATATTTCAGCAATGGCTTAATAGTCTTACCAAGATTAATGATGATAATATTACTTCTATTAATTCTAGACTTGTAAAAGGATTGGTCCTTTTACAAAGAAACATTTTAGCTCATGTTCCAAAAAAATTAATACCAATTGATGATTACCGAACTTGTAAGAAAAATTTTATTGATATAGCTTCTCATTGGCTTTCATTTGTAACTGAGAAGAGTGATGATGAATTAAATATTCGAATTTATGAATTATGTGCAGTTTGTACTCAATCAATTTTGAATATTATTGACCAAGTTGATTTCAAACCAATTGATTTGAATATTGACTTTAAAGCTTTTGATATTATTTCTATATTGATTTTAAAATCAAACAAGATTAATATACTTTCATTAGAAAATAGAATAATGGTATATCTTTCAAATGATCATGAAGAATTACAGCAAGAAGTATTTGCAAGGGGTAAATCTAGTTTATCTAATTTATTTTTGGCATTATTCTCTCAAACAGGTGTCTTTGAATTATGTGATGGTAAAGATATTGTAGAAAAAGATTATAATTATGATACAGAATCTTTAAAAATAACAATGGCTAATACTGTTAGAAATTTATTACTTCATGAAAGTTTTGGTGGTATCATTTGTAAATTAGAGAAAAATGAAATAGATACTATATCTATCATCAATCCACAAGAGAGAACAATTGGATTTCTATATTTTTGTCAATTGATTTGTGATGAAGATTCAATTGTTAACGACTTAGATCCTTTATCCTTATTACCATTAGCATCATGGACATTAGAATATTTTAATATAGTAAGAAAAAAAACTGAATTATTACTAGATAAAGAAATTTTATCACATGATGAACAAATAACATTAAAATGGAATCATAGGAAACTTTTAGCAGTTTTAGATATAATGAGTACATTTTCTCCACAATTAATAGTTCTTAAAACTTTTCAAGAGTATAAATTACTTGAAGATTTAATAAGTTTATTCCACGTTCTTGAAAAAAATACAGAAAAGAGAAAATTAAAAGATTCAATTATTTCAAGTCAAAAAGATCAACCTCTTTTAAAGCCAGGTTCAATGATTTTAGGAAAAAAATATAAAAAGCATTTCCCATATGTTAAGAGTTTAATAGTTGAATTGATTACTCATTTGATAATTAAGAATAAAAAAAATCAAGATTTAGTTCGTGACCTTCATGCATTAGAACTTATATTAAATAATTGTGTTTTGGATGATAATGAACTATATATAAAAGAAAGATCAATTTTGTGTATTAAACATTTATTAGAAAATAATAAAGAAAATCAAGATTTTGTAGCAAATTTAGAAGCAAAAGGTGCTGAAATTAATAAAGAAAATGATGAAGCATTACAAAAGGCAGGATTTGAAATTGAAATTGTTGATGGGAAAGTTCAATTAAAAAAATCGGATGTTAGAAAACAATTTGAAAATAAAGTTAAAATGCAAGAATGACAAAAAAAATGTTTAATGTTATATACGATTTACTTTTATATATATATTTATAGAATTGGTTAGCCTTTTATTTCATTTTTTTTTTCATTTAAGTAATTTTTATTCAAAGAAATCGTCCTGTTCTTCTTCGTGTTTATTTTGTTCTTGGTCATCAACATCATCAATAGCCTTTTCAGATTTAGGATTTTGAACTTTCTTTTGTGATCCATCAATTCCTTCTTCAATAGAAATTTGTAAAGAATTTGTTTTAATTTGTTCAGAAAATATTTTTTTAAGTTCATCTCTTCTTTCATTTGTTTTAATTATACCTTTCTTTTCCTTTTCAGACATTGAAGAATTAGGTAATGTAATAGAATAAAGAGATATATACTTTTCAGATTTTGGATAATTTATGGAATAAGCAAGGTCTAAATTTGCATGTTCTAAAATACGACGAGTCTTTTTCAATAATTTTCGAAGTTCTTTTTCCTTTTCATTATCATTATCATTTGATTTACTCATTTGATTTTCTAATAATTTAATTTCTTTTGTTGCTTTTGTAAATCTTCTTAAAGCTTTCTTCTTTTCAAAAAATCTAACCATATGATACTTTTTAGCAATTTCTTTTTCTTTATTTGACATTGAAGCTTCTTCTAAATTAATTTGTAATGTCTTTAATGCACGTTCATTAGCAATTTTAACATCAATTGGTAAATTATCTTTCGTAAGTAAACGTTTAATATCTCTAATTTTTTTCTTTATAACTGATGTTCCACGAGAAGAAACATTTTCAAGAGAAACTGAAGCTTGTGTTGATGTATTTCTATACCTTGTCATACTTAAAATAATAACAGATCTATTAATGAATATACAACTACTACAAATAAATAGAGAAATAGTTTTATTTTTTTTTTTTCAGGAGGTTTTTAAAACTTTTTTTTTTTTTACTTTTTAAATTCGGCCGCACAGCCCTTTTTGGTTTGGCTCATGATGATGATTTTAAATTAAACACGTATAATATAAAACTAACGCCCATATGGTATTAAAACTAATAAGTCAGCTCATAACAATTCACAATCTAAATATTTAATATCTTTTCTTCTAGATTCATCAACATTGTTAATATCAAATAAACCGAATTGAATACAATCACCAAGAACAACACCAATTTTACCAAGTGAATATTTTAAATGATTAAAATCATCATCAGTACTAGCTTGAAAATTTTCTCCTTCTTCTTCTGGTTCAGGAGAAAGAATTGATTTTGAATCTTTCATTTTTATATCATTATCATCATCATTACACTTTTTTTCTTGTTCAAATGTAATTACATATTCTTCACCACTTGGACCATATTCAATTTTCTTTTCATTTAAATTTTTAATTGGAATTTTTTCATTTATTGAACCTCTACTAACAATTCCCCATAAAGCCCAAAAGATAGATGTTGTTGCACGCCACATAATGGTTTCATTATATAAACGAATAACAGAAGGTGGTAATTCAGATTTATGAATTGTAACCATTGAACTTGCAGATCTTAAAGTTGTTGGTCTAACAAATGAAAGATTTGACATTGGTCCTAAACTTGGTGTACTTGCACCAGGAACATAACTAACATAAGAATTTAACATATTAATTCTTTCTTCTTTAGTTGGATATTTTGTTTCATCAGTTTTATATGAATATAAAGGATCAAGGTAATCATACATCCATTCCATGAAATGATTTGAAATATCATAAGCAGGTAAATTTGCACTTGCATATTCAAAATCAATAACTGTTAATCTTGTATCATGTTGAAAATTAATATCTGTAACAATTGGTAATGGAGGATCTAAAGAATTTTCAAATGATAAAGAAGAAATTTTATTTGAAAGTTGATCAATTGAAGTTGTTGATGAAGAACTTAAATTTAAAAATGTAATTTCATCATCATCTTGCATTGGTAAACGTTCAGATTTATCATAAAATAATAAATTACCATATTGAGTATCATTATGACAAAATTTTAAACATTCTTTTAATTTTTCTTCACCATTATGTTGATTATAAATCCAATTTTTATAAATTTGAATAATTAATTTAAAATTTTCCCAATTTAAAATGAAAACATTTTTTTGTTGTTCATCAGTTGTTCCTTTTACAATTTCATTTATAAGTTCAATCCATTTTTGAATTAAAGACCAAGATTTTGGACCTTCATTTTTTTCTTCTAAAGTTAAATTAATACCAGAATGTAATTCTTTCATTCTCCTTGCAATCATTCTACTAATTTTTTTATCTCTAATTTGATGATTATTTAAAGTTATTGAATTATTAAAAAATTCTTCAAATCTACCATTTATGAAACAACCTAATAACCTTGGACCAATATTTTTCCTTGAAAGACGAAAAAGTATATTTAATTCAGTATCTCTATCAATAATATTTTCAACATCACCATATAATCTTAATAATAAAGGATAATAATCTTTATAAGTAACTTTATAAATACAATTTGTTAATGCACCACTAATCCTTTCAAATTTAATTAATTTAAAATTTTCAATATTAATCTTTTTCCATTTTGGAATTTTTAATCTTTGTATAACAGTTAAAATATCTTTTTGAAAATAATCTTTTGGTAAAGAATTGTCTAATGAAACATTTAATGTATCTTCTAAATAAAATCCATCATTTTGATGATAATTATATGATGATGTTAATTTTGGTGATAACCTTGAAGAATTTGATGAAGATCTACGAGTATGAGATCTTTTACGTACAACATTTGTTGTTGTATTTGAAGAAGATGAAGTTCTTGTAAGTGTTCGTGGTCTATGCATTATAATAGATAAAATTTTAATTACAATTAATTCAAAGAATACTAATTACTTTTAGTGTGTCGTGTGTTGTGTCGTGTGGGGGAGAAAGAGAAAAGATAATATTAAAATTGTGTGCAATCCCTCG